>PVIU01012039.1:0-61860 GCA_004026605.1 Ondatra zibethicus | reverse complement strand
AGCATGTGATCAAACCGGACTCTCTGAATGTGGCTGACAATGGGGGCTGACTGAGAAGCCAATGATAATAGCACTGGGATTTGTTTCTACTGCATGTACTGGCTTTTTGAGATCCTAGTCTGTCTGGATGCACACCTTCCTAGGCCTGGATGGAGAGGGGAGGGCCTTGGACTTCCCATAGAGCAGGGTACCCTGCCCTCTCTTAGGACTGGAGAGGGAGGGAGGAGGGTGAGTGGGGGATTGGAAGGGAAATGGAAGGAGGGGAGGAAGTGGAAATTTTGAATGGTATTATTTATAAAGCAATAAAAATTAAAAAAGAAGAATTTACTATGGAAGGGGAGGAGGAGGAGGGAAGAGGAGGAGGGAAAAAGGTATAGCACTTTCCTATCCAAACAATTAAAATGATAAGGAGGAAGGAAGGAAGGAAGGAAGGAAGGAAGGAAGGAAGGAAGGAAGGAAGGAAGGAAGGAAAGAAGGAAGGTAAAAAGGAAGGAAGGAAGGAAGATAAAAATTTAGGTAAATTTATGACCAAATAAATAAATAAAATGGTCAGCAGGGAAGGCAAAAGAGAGAATAAAGTGTCAGGCCCTGCACACATAAACTATTTCTAAAGGGATCTCAGAGGTGAGTATTTTTGCTACACAGACTGGGTACTCTTGTTACCAGTAGGCTTCTAACTCAGAAATAAAACCCCGTGTCAAACGGAGGGAAGACTTCCTCACAGTAACAGAGACTGCCATCAAACAGGCTCTGTCTTCACCAAACTCTCCAAACCTGAGCCACCTGTACCTTTCTGAGACCAGGCCTAGAACTGTTTCCAGGCACAGAATGTGTGCCCGCAGCTGTGTTCTCCAGGCACGGCAAGGTGGGGCTCTGCCTGGAGCTCCGTCAGCAGCCAGCTGGGCCACCGGAAATCATGATCATATTGCTAAAGGTCTTCTTTTCAATTAGTTACTACTGCATGGTGGACGGGTCATCTAAAGCTTCTGAGGGGTGTGGTGGATAAGAGAGGTCAATGGTAAGAAGATTCCCGACCCTCAGGTTTTATCTCCCAAGGTAACTCTCATTGTTTCCCCTGTATTTCAGATGCTTCTAAGATCAGGGAATTACCTCTTCCTCCATACTGCCATTTCCAGGAATAAAACCTCAGCCAGAAGCGGGAATAAAAAGAAAAAAAAGGAAGGAAGGAAGGAAAGAAGGAAGAAAGAATTTACTACATTGGTAAGAGTAATAGAATGAGTTTTGTGGTGCTTGGTGAGGTTGATACATTCTTCCTGATCCAGAAAAGGCATAAGAATGAGGAAAATGTAAATCCACACACCTATGGACACCTGATTTTTGATGAAGAAACCAGAAAAAAGACAGCATTTTCAATAAATGGTACTGGTCATGCTGGATGTGTGCATATAGAAGAATGCAAATAGATTCATATTTATCACCCTGCATAAAACTCAAATCCAAGTGGATCATAGATCTCAACATTAAACCAGACATGTAAAACCTGAGAGAAGAGAAAGTAGGGGATAGCCTTGAACACATTGGCACAGGAGACTACTTTCTGAACAGAACACCATTAACAGGCACTAAAATCAACAATTAATAATGTAACCTTATGAACCTGAAAAGTTTCTATAAGGCAAAGGCCACTGTCAATTGGATAAAGCAGCTGCCTATAGAATGGGAAAATATTTTTACTAATTCTACATCTTACAGAAGACTAATATACAAAATATATAAAGAACTCAAGAAACTAGATATCAAGAAAACAAATAACTCAACTTAAAAATGGGTTACAGATCTAAACTGAGAATTATCAATAGAGGAATCTCAAATGGCTGAGGAAAAACTTAAATGTTCAACGTCCTTAGCCATCTGGGAAATGCAAATCAAAACTGCTTTGAGATTTCCATCTTACGCTTTTCAGAAAGGCTAAGACCAATCACACAAGTGACAGCTCATGCTAGCAAGGATGTGGAGCAAGGGTAACACTCCTCCACTGCTGGTGGGAATGCAAACTTGTACAGCCACTACAGAAATCAATGTGGAGGTTCCTCAAAAAACTGGAAATAAATTTACCTCAAGATCAGCTAGACCACTTTTGGGCATATACCCAAAGGACCCCCCACCATCCTACCATAAGAATGCTTGCTCAGCCATGTTCGTTGCTGCTTATTCATAGTAGCCAGAAACTGGAAACAACCTAGATGTCCCCCAACTGAAAAATGGATAAAGAAAATGTTGTACACAATGGAATGTTACTCAGTTATTTAAAAAAAATGACATCATGAAATTTACAGGCAAATAGGAATTAGAATTAGATTTTATGGTCAGACTGAAGGTCTTGGGGACAGGAGGGGGGATCAGGTGAGGGAGATCAAGTCAGGGAAAGATGAGGTGGAGGAAGAGAGTGAGAGGAGAGACACTTGGACTTGGTGAGGGGCGGGCATTTCCAGTCTGGTTTGAAAACCTAATGCAGTGGAAACTTCCTGTGATCTCTGAAGGTGATCCAAGTGAGAGCTCCCAGAGATGAAGGCTAGAGTCTCAACTAGACATCTCTTGGAGCCAGCCGAGACTTCCATTGGTGGAACTAGGTTGCATTCAATTGAGTTGTTGGCCAAGGGGGTCCCATGGAAATTCCCAAACAACCCAGACTCTTGCTAAGACAAAGGGTTGTTCTCTGAAAATTGACAGTGTGACCCTATCACCAAGGACAACACCCACTCAACACACTGAACATGGAGAAGTCGAGCTGGTGCCTACATGGAGCCTTTACCCCTATATTGTAGTCTGGTGTGAGAAGGTACTCTGGAGGCTACCAAAAGAGAGATGTGAACACCAACACAGCCACAAAATGTTTTACCTACAATCTGTCCTACCTGTAAAATATACTAGGACATGGGCGGCACAGAATTTGTGGGAGTAGCTAACCAATGTCTGGTTTGACTTAAGGCCCACTCCAAGAGAAGGAACACATACCCAGCATTGCTTGCGTAACCAAGAACCAGAGACTAGATAACCCAGCGACCCAGGGTAAAACCAAATATGACTGCTTTAAAATAAATGAATATATAAAATGATTTCTAATGATATTCTGCTATACTCACAGACCTGTGCCTTATGCAGTCACCATCAGAGAGGCTCCAGCAGCAAATGGGAGCAGATGCAGAGACCCACAGCCAGACATTATGCAGAGAGAGAGAGAGAGAGAGAGTCCAAATGGGAGGTCTCCATCAAATCCCTCCCCTCAGAGCTCAGGGAATCCAGGGGAAGAGAGGACAGGAAGATTGTAAGAGGCAGAGAGGATGGAGGACACCAGGAGTACAGGCCCTCTGAATCAACTTAGCAATGTGGATATGAACTCACAGAGACTGAACCAGCAAGCACAGGGCCTGTATAGGTCCGAGTATATGTTATAGCTAGTAGCTTACTGTATATTTGGGACTCCTGACTAAGAGAACACTCTGACTTCTGTGACTACTCTTGGGACTCTTCTCTTGGTTTCTGTGTCCAACTTTGATATGATAGTTTTTGCTTCATCTTGTTATATTTTATTTTGTCATGTTTGTTGTTATCTCTTAGAAGCCTGTTATTTTCTAGTGAGAAACAGAAAGGGAGAGGATCTGGAGGAGAGAAGAGATTGGGGGGGAAATGGGAGGAGAATAGGGAGGGAAAACTATAATCTGGATATGATAAAAAAATATATTTTCAATAAAAGAAAAAATCAAAATAAACAACAAAAAGACCCTCAATTTGTTCCCCACAACACAAAAGCAGCATAGCTTTCCTTGACTTTCCACTACACTCCAAGAAAGCTTTGTCCTACCTATTTGTTGCAAAGTTCTCCTGGGAAGAGAAAGTACATGCTAGTGTCTTCATGGGGCATGATCAGGGCAAAAGTCAAACAGTAGCACACTTAGGGTGTGAATCTAAGCAGTCAGGCCAGTCAACAGGATAGAAAGGCACAAGATAGGGCAGTGGACAATTCTACATTTTGGCATACACTGACTTTAGATTTTAAAGTCAGTAGGGATGTGCTTCACTATTTTACAGTTTTCCATGACACAGACAAATCTTATTAACTCTCCAATTATCTCAGTGAACAAATATCCCACAAGGAATTTTTGATATGTATTTTGTGAATTCTGCTTGTTAGAGTAGGATTTGGGCAAGATTATATTATGACGTCGTAGGGAGAGTTTTCCTGTCCCAATTGCCTGCTCCCAAGTAACCAATACAGAGACTTAATATTACTTATAAGTGCTCAGTCAATAGCTTAGGTTTGTTACTAACTAGCTCTTGCAACTTAACCCATTTCTAATCATTTACATGCTGCCCCAAGGCTTGGGGCTTTTACCTCTATCCCATTTTGTGTGTCCAACTTGTTCTCCATCTGGCTGGCGACTCCTCTGACTCTGTCCTTCCTCATCCCATCATTCTCAGTTTGGCTTTCCTGCATAAACTTTATCCTGTTCACTTATTGGCCAAACAGCTAGTTTATTAAACCAATCACAGCTACATAGAGTCACACTGTATAGAAGGATTATTCCACAGCACAAGGCTCTTCGTCACCCACTTTGTTCCTTGTGGTTTTAATAAAACAAAAATATATTAAATCTACCATTCCCAAACTGTAAACTTTATGTTTAAAATATTGAAGTTATTTTTGAAATAATTTAAGTATACAAATGATCTGTATTGTGTGAAAACCTTATATTTTGAAAATGTAGAATATTAGTTTTGTGATCATCTTAAAGATTTTCACCAACAATAAAATGATTTCTTGGCATCTGAAGGCAACTGTTTGCAGTTGAGTACACATACTCAGATTCTGTGTGTAAAATAGAACAGTATTTTCATACTACATAAAAACCCTACATAAACTCTCTGGTATACTTTAAATTGTCTCTATGCTACCTGCAATATCTAATACAAAGAAAATGGCAAGCAAGTAATTGTTTGGAAATAATGACGAAGCAATTTGTACACTGTATTGGGCACAGAAACAACCAAAGTTGGCCTGAATGTGTAGTCCAGTTCAGTAGCAATATAGCAGTATGCAATGGCTGAATGAATCCACAGAAGCGGTTTCTGTAGGCACAGAGGGTCAATTCTCTTGTGCTAGGAATTAAATTTTGTGCTCTATTTCTAATGAAGCTTTGTGAGAGAGAAATAACTCACCTTTATTCTGTTTGTTTGGTTTATTTACTAAATAAAATCATGTTTTACTTCTGGATTCCAATACAAATAACTGAATGCTAGATGAATACATACATTTTGAAAGGTTCATAAATGTTCACATAAAACAAAGAATAAAAATTAATAGAACTATAAAATCTTATGAACTTGACTTTTATTTATAAGATCCAACTTTGAAGATGACTTCATACATTTCATTTCATCTTTATCTTCACAATATGAATACTATATAAAATAAACCTTTGTCATAGACAAAAAATATTAAATGAAAAGGGAGATAAAATCATGTTTTTATGTAAATATAAAACACTGCATCTAGAAAACAAAAATAACTGTACAAGTAGAATTGTCTGTGAGATAATACAGAAGAAATTTTATTGTCCTTTTTCTTTTAGTCCTCAGGCTTTCTACCTTTTATAATTTAGAAAGTATGATTGAGCCATAATTGGCTCATAACAGAGACTTTAAAGTGTTATATGAACTTAAAATAACTTAGCAAATAGAACCAGGGGAGCACACACACTTCTTTCCTCCAGACATTTGCTGCTTACCAGCACCTAAGAAAAGATAATCAAGGCAGTAAGTTGGGACAATTCTTTCTGACTCAAAGAATAGAAATGTCACATGCCCAGGCTCCCTCAGCCACATGGACCTGCTGTTGTTCAGCAAAATTCATTCATCTCACCAAACCTCAGACTATCCATACATGCATATTCATACAAAGCATAAACACATGAACTGAATTTTGTTTGCTTAAATCATATGTCATAATCTATGGCACCAGTAAACCATATGCAAAATGCTATCATTTATATAAACCAATTACATAACATTCAAAGAAAGCAGAACTATTCTAGAGTGACAGCAAGCCATCTGGGACAAAAAGTAGGGACAGTAGATTGACTGCTACTACAAGGATGACAAGAAGACACATGGAAATTATATCTTCACTGTAGTGATGATATTGTGGTTGCAAAGTTATGTCAAAACTCATTAAATTATACACTTTGAATGGTATATTTTACTTTGTGCAAATTTCACTTTAAACAAAATAAATACTCTATATCATTTATGATGTGCTCCTGTATGGCATGTAATGGTAATACATGGGTTGACAGTATCAATCTGAGGCAATCTTGATAATGGAAAGCTAAAATTATACTGTTTGGAGAGTATAGATTAAAAATGCACCTACCTTCCAAAAGATTATAACGACTTCAAAATTCTACCAGTACTGAGCTGTGCCTATCAAATTTTTGAGCATTAAATTCCCAGGAAAACATCATTTTAAAAGGAAGAAAGTAAGTTCTCCAACCATCATCTAATTTCTCTAAGAAGAAACGACTCTCAAGCAATGTTAGCTTTGGAATTCGGTGAGTGGACAGGAGTGTGTGAATGCAGGCATCCTGCATCCCCAGAGAGAGGGTGTCTTCAGAAGAGCACTGGCTGTTTCATGAGATCTCCTCTGTTCCATTTCAGAAACAAAATGATGGTGACCCTCATTCTAACCCTGTATCCTAGACCCCTTGCTAAGGTCGGTGGTGAAGAAGAAGCTTCTATGTGCCTCTTTACATTCACACCCACATGACGACAGCCTTATGTGCCTCTTTACATTCACACCCACATGACGGCAGCCTTATGTGCCTCTTACATTCACACCCACATGACGGCAGCCTTATGTGTCTCTTTACATTCACGGACTACTTTTCTGTGTCACCAGGTCAACTCAGTGGTCTTTGTGTGACACTAATATAGGTAGGTACTCTTAGCATTCCTGTTTCAGAGATAGAAAAACAGAGAACTCAGAGATGGAAAGAAATGCTATGACGAACTCTGAGAGACACTCTTTTGGGGAAACCTTGAGCCTACTAAAAGACTAACCTACATTTACCAATTTGTTATGGAGAGTTGAATGTGCATAGCAAGTTATTGCACTGAAAATACAAATAAGGGGCAGATTTTATCTTTACATAAATTATTTAAATCTCTGTGACTTGGAGCTGGGATGCTGAGATTCAAGTTCTTATGTGTTGCTCTCCTAGACCTTAATCTCACCTACAAAATTGGTATATTAAAGCTCTTAATTCCTAAAACTATTGAGATATCAAATAAATAAATAATGAACACCAAAATAGTCTAACTAGTACAGGTTATCAAACTACTATTTATTTTTAATAATCAAAGTCTCTACAGGAATTATAAATATACTTTATCAATTATATCAAAAGCATTTTTCTATGCTACTTATGATTTTTATTCTTCTTTAATATTTGTTTATTTTACAGCCAGACTGATCTACAAAGCAAGTTCCAAGACAGCCAAGGCTACACAGAGAAATCCCATCTCAGGAAAAAAAAAGTGTTTATTTTAGTTTGCATATGTGTTCCTAAGTATATGTACATGCATTATATACATGGAGGTGCCCATGGAGGTCGGAAGAGGGCATTGGATGTCCTAGAACTAAAGTTATAGGCAGTTGTGAGCCACCTGAGGTGGGTTCTGGGAACCACACTGGATTTTCTGCAAGACCAGCAAGTACTTTTAACCACCGAACCATATATCCAGCCCTTAAATTACTTTTGTTTGTGACAGGCCTTGAACTCGCATAGATCTACCTGCCTCTGCTTCCCCCTGCTGTTTCCCTTCGTATCCTGGCCCTCCTTCTATCGGCCTCTTATTTTATTTGCCTTGGAAAATGTTTACACATCTAAGAAGTATTCCTTTCCCTAACTAATTGTGATAAGCCACCATCCCAAATCTTCCTAAAGATTAGTGCTACACAACTATTAGATGCAGCAGCTATCCTGCTTGACAGAAGAGTCTCCACTGTCCCCTTTCTGGCCCTCAAAAATCTCCTTACTCTAGAGTTACTCCAAGAAATTATTTTGTTTTCTCTTTTCCCTCTGTCCCCACAGAACTTTACTGTAGTGGTATAAATGCTGGCAGCTAAGTGCTGAGAACAGAAGAAATGAAAATTCATATAAAAGGCAATAGGCAAGTTTGACTCCATCTTCACAATTTATTTTATATGAAAAATGTCAAAAATATTTATTATTGTTGGAGTCAGTGATCTTCAAAGGACCAGGCCCAGGCCAGCAACCTTCTCCAGAGCAGGCCCATGCCAGCGACCTCTATGGGAGCAGACCCAAGCCAACCATCTCCATGGGACCAGGCCTGAGCCAACGACCTCTGCAGAGCCAGCAACTTCCACAGGAGCAGGCCCAAACAAGTGACCTCCATGAGAGCAAGCCACACCAAACACCAGGATTGCAGAGCAACTTCTGGGAGCACCAAGCAACCTCCAGGAAAGCCGAGTGACTTCCAGCTTGACTGGAACCGTGGCCCCAGCTCCACCACCAAGGAACAATCATGTGAACCTTGGATCCATTGGCACCTGGAAGAGTGATCACCAGAGACACAACCCTAACTACACCAATCAGAGGAAGAGATGGGTAGACAAGGTAAGAATACACTCAATACTGGTGTGGAGTCCTTCTGTATATGTGTTGCTTTTATTGGTTAATGAAAAAAGAAACTTCTTTTGGACTATAGCAGGGCAGAACAAAGCTAGGCGGGAAAAACTAAACTGAATTCTGGGAGAAAGAAGGCAAAGTCAGTGAGACACCATGAAGCTGCCTGAGGGGAAAGATGTGAGCTGCCAGCTGGAACTTTGCCGGTAGACCACGAACCTCGTGGTAAAACATAAAATAATAGAAATAGGTTGACCAAAGATATAAGAACTAACCAGCAATACACTTAAGTGATTGGCCAAGCAGTGATTTAATTAATATAGTTTCTGTATAATTATTTCAAGGCTGAGCAGCCAGAAACAAATAAGCAGCCTCCTGCAACACAACACTGCAAAGAGCAACATGACACCAACAAAAACAAGTGGCTCTAAAACAGCAAGACTTGAACACCCCAATACAGGTGAAGCAGACGAAAATGACCTAAAAAATAACTTTGGGAGAATGCTGAGGCCTGTAAAGTTTTTTCAAAGAAATGGAGAAAAAGGCAAACAAAAAATTGGAAGAAATCAACAAATTCCTTAAAGAAAACCAAGAAAAAGCAATCAAACAGGTAAAGGAAATGATTAAAGACTTGATAAAAAGAAATAGATACAAAAAAGAAAACAGAAACTGAGGGAATTCTGGAGACAGAAAATATGGAAAAACCATCAGGAACTGTTGTAGGAGGCCACTTATTTGTTCCCAGCAGTTCATACCCAAAATAATCAAACAGAAACTATATTATTAACTATATTATTTAAATCACTGCTTGGCCTATTAGCTCTAGCTTCTTTTTGCTAGGTCTTACATCTTAATTTAACCCATTTCTATTAATCTATGTATTGCCACATGGCTGTAGCTTACCAGCAAGGTTCTGGCTTGTCTGTTCCCAGCAGCAGCTACATGGCATGTCCTTGACTCTGCCTACTCTCTCTCTCTCTCTCTCTCTCTCCATATATATATGCAGTTTGACAGCTCTTAAACCAGGTCATCAGCAAGGAGACAAGTATGTTTCCTGTTATCTGCTTGTCTCAAATAGCCAGTTTATCTCTCCTTATAAAAATGTGTTTTCTCCACTTGAGAATCTCCAAACAAGCCAGGCCATTGCTCTCCACAAACTAACAGCAAGACAACACCTACATAACTCATTAAACATGGAGAAGTTGAGCTAGTGTCCACAGAGTGTCTTCACCTCTATGTTCTAGCTTCTTTGGTCCAGGAAGGTACTCTGCAGGCTGCCAAAGGAGAAATGTAAACACCAAACCAGCCACAAATCCTTCATCTACAATGGTGTATTTACTGCCTACAAGAAATATTAGGATGATGGTAGTCCAAATTGTGGGGGTAACCAACCAATAAATGATTAGATTTAAGGCCCATTCAACAAGATATAACTCATTCCTGACACTGCTTGGGTGACCAAACACCTGAGATGAGATAGCCCAGAGACCTAGGAGAAAAGCCAAATAATATTGGTGAAGAAGAAGAAGAAGAAGAAGAAGAAGAAGAAGAAGAAGAAGAAGAAGAAGAAGAGGAGGAAGAGGAAGAGGAAGAGGAAGAGGAAGGAAGGAAAAAGTAGCAATAAAATTACTTCTAATGATATTCTGTTATATTCATAGTTCAGTAGATCAGTACCTTGTTCAGCTATTATCATAGACGCTTCCTCTTGCAGCAGATGGGAACAAATTCAGAGACCCATAGTCAGACATTATATAGAGAGTAGAAGACCTTGAAACACTCAGCCATAAATGAGACATCTCAATCAAATCCCTTCTCTCAGAGCTCAGGACACTCCAACAGAGAAGGTGGAAAGAGTGTAACAGTCAGAGGGGATGGAGGACATCAAGCAAACAAGCCCTATAAATCAACATGAGCAACATGTGAACTCAACAAAGACTGAAGCAGCATGCACAGGGCCTACATGGGTCTGCACCAGGTCCTCTGTGTATATATTATGGCTTCCTGTTTAGTGTTCTTACAGGATTCCTGAGTGAGTGAACAAGTGGGTCTCTAATTCTTCTGCCTTCTCTTGGGCTCTTTTTCTTCCATTGGTTTGTCTTGCCCAACTCCAAGGTGATAATTTTTATTTTATCTTATTATATTTTATTTTTTTAATGGATGAGTGAAAACCGAACCACTAGGGTAAAGGTTAACAACTGTACTGTCACTTATATTACCTGCAGGAAGAGGGAAAATCAGTTTTCTACAATAGAGTGACATTGGGCATATCAACCATGCCAGGACAGGCCTCATGTTCCAGAGTAGTTGGCCAACTGAATTTTTATATGAAATGAATTTTCACATGCTTTTATTTGGTTAGAGTTTGGTGATTTTTTTTTAGGTATGGCTTTATTTTGTTTTATTGTTGGGGGGCAGATTTTGCTGTTGTACTGGGCTTTTGTTTGTTTTTTGAGAAAGAACTTAAAGTTGGATGAGTAGGGAGGGGGAAAGGATCAGGAAGGACATGGTAGAGGGAAGAGTATCACCAAATCATATTTAAATTTTAAAGTTACTTTAAGTAATAAAAATACATTTGTTTGAAAGAATGCATTTTCTTTTTTTTTTCTCTTTGCCTTTTAAAGACTTGTTTCTGATAGCAGTTCACAAGCTGGAGTGTTGGTTTGACACTCAGTCCATTGATCTAATTTTCCTCACTATAAGAGCTAAGTGTTGTAGGGAGGCCATTTGTTCTTCCCAGCCGCCCGGCTAGCTTAGACCCAAAATAATCACTCAGAAACTGTAATCATTGCTTGGCCCATTAGCTCTAGCTTCTTATTAGCTAACTCTTATAATTAATTTAACCCATTTATATGAATCTGTGTATCGCCACATGGCAGTGGTTTACCAGCAAAGTTTTGGCATGTCTGACTCTGGTAGCAGCTCCATGGTGTCGTCTCTCTATCTCTGCCTTCCTCCTCCCATGCTATAGACCAAGCCAGTTTTCTTTATTCATTAGCCAATAAAATCAACACATAGACAGAAGGGCCTCCCATACCAGCTAGGAACTGCAGTAAGATGAAAAAGTTCACCATTGCCGCATCTTCTCTCCAATAGGTATGAGCTTTTCAAAGATATGTATTTCCTACTCCCAAAGATGCCCAATGCCTTGATCTGAACAGGGGGAAAATCAGAAAATCCTCCTTCAGAGTAGCCAGCTCTATTTTGCCCGATGCTAGACAGATTTAATCCTGCAGTATTAGATATTACTTTCTTCCATCTGATCCAGGAACTAGTACAATTTTAGAGTGAGTTGGGACACACTTACCACAGAAAAACAGTCGACTGGAAGCAAGAGAAAGAATTTTCTCACACCACAATCAATAATCCCTGCCTTACCCATGAAGCCTTTGTCATTGTCATAAAGTTTTGCTAAGGGTCTGTCATGAGGGTCTATATCTGCTCCCCCCACTTCCATACCCCAGAAACCCTTCCACTGTGCCCTCTGCTCCCTGCATGATGTAAGCACTTGGGAGGCATAGGCAGGAAGATCACCGATCACCATGAGTCCAAGATCAGTCTAGGACACATAGCAAAACCCTGTCAAAGGAAGGAAGGAAGAAGGGAGAGAAGGAGAGACCTAGGGAAGGAAGGAGAAAAAGAGGGAGGAAAGGAGGAAGGGAGGGAGGAGGAGGGGAAGAGAGAGGAAGGGAGGGAGGGAAAGAAAGGAGAAAGGAAGGAGAGGAGAGGGGAGGAGAGAAAGACATTACTTTTATGCTCAGCTTTTTTACAAAGCCAGTAGAAACTTGGTTGTGTCCTGAATCTTGTTCCTGCTGGGGGATTCTCAAGTAGCCCCCGTTACCCCTCCCCTGCCTCGTAAACCCCTAGTCCAGAACTGCTAGGAGAATGCATCTTGCCTCTCACTGCTGCTTTTAGCCCATCCTCATTCCTTTTCCCTAAAATGTCCCAGTCTTGAATCTACAGCACCTGTCTATCACCATCCCTGCCTCTTCTCTGCAGACATCTGCCAAGCCCTTGTCACTCTCCTTGAGTTTCAGAGATTTTTAGCTCACGATCCACTGCTACTCTCTAAGAAAATGCCTCTTAATTCTTGGCTGTTTCAGTTCCTTGCTGATGATACACTAAACACTGCCTTCGTTAGTCTTTGGTGTGCTCCCCTCCAGTGATTTCATGTTAACCCCTACCTCAGCTAGTCTTCTCGGGGTCAGTCTTTGGTCCTTATCCCTTCCAAGATATTCAACCACTAATGATCTCAGACACCTCATTCTCAGCTCTCAATCTGCTCTTCCCAGTTCATTCCCTATCGTCCCCTCTGCACCAAATCCTTCAGCCACTAGGTACTGCCCATTAATTCCACCACTTGTTCTTTGTCCTTCACCCCTTTGTGCCCTCGCTTTCCTCATCCTATTTAAGTGCCATGGTCTATGATTATGAAAACTCTCTTGCACACACCATCAACGTCTTATTCTTCCTCAGATTTTCAGTCCAAATGTACAATCATGCATGCTCTCAGGAATTGCGTAGAGTTAAGAACTCTGAACTTTAAATGGACCTAGAATTACTGTAGTCTCATGCCCAAGCACTCTCCGAGATGACAATTTCCTATTGTCCTCTCTCCTCAAGCCTCCATGGTCTCTGACTACATCCTTCTTCCAAAAGATAAAAAAATAGAAACAACCAGAAGATAAATTCTGTACTTCCCATTATCTCAAATACTGATTTACCAGCTTCTGTACCACATTCTCGTTTTGGTCCAGTATTTTTGCAAGTGGACCGCTCCATCTTGTAAGGCTAACACCTCCATATGTGCAACTACCTCCTTATCCCCCTCAATTTTCCCTCCTGTTGGATCATTCCATCACACACAGGACACCATCTTCCCTCCAGCATATCATCTCTCATTTTCTTTCCTGTCAAGATTAATGGAAATCATTCTCCCAGTTGCTGAAGTCAAAACATGCAAGGGCATTCTTTTTTTTTTCTTTTGCTTTTGTTTGGCTTTTGTTTGTTTGTTTTTAATAGACACTTCATCTTCAGTGATATAAATGAAAGTTCATTGATGACATAATAAACCTTACTTCAATCAACTTTTTCAAGCCCAAAGAATAAGACCTGTCAATTGTAATTTAAATTTTGCCTGAAGGATTGTAAACTCCATGTCAACACTGGAATTTTAATCTTGCCGAATACTGTCTAAACTCTGATCAGTGACCAAATCTGAAAAGCAAACACATACTTCTGTCATCTGAAAAGTTCTTCAACAAATCCCATGTGTTCACTCTTATGTTTTATTTATTTAGATGCCTACCACCTGTAGGTGCTGAAAGATGACTGACATAATGGTTTTCTCAAACATGTATTAGAGAAAACCATATTGAAAGACTTACATTTTCAAAATTATTAGATTTAGAATTGAATGATTTGGACACCTTTTATTTATTTATTTATTTTTGACCAAACAGGGCCAGGGATATTTTCAGTGACAACAGCCAAACAGGCGTCTCTGGTGAGGAAGTAAGCTAATGTATGGATTTAAGAAGGCAGCCATTCTATATTCTTTTAAAGTTTTATAATAACCACTCCTTTTTTTTTTAAGTTTGCCCATCTCCTGGATGAAAATATGGGATCTACATTTGATAATATTGGCAGGAATGCCATGGCTAATAAAGATAATGCAAGTAATCTGATTGTTTTGTTGATGTGGGATTCCCCTTTGTATGCTGTGAATACCATTGGCTAATAAAGAAGCTGTTTTAGGCCTATGATAGGCAGGGGAAAACTAAACTGAATGCTGGAAGAAAGGAGATGGAGTCAGGAGAAGCCATGTAGCCCCGCTGGAGACAGACACCAGAACTTTAACTAGTAAGCCATGGCCACGTGCACCCAGATCCACAAAGTTCTTTTTCTTGACTTCTCTTTCTTTCACACCAAATATTCAGCCCACCAAGGAATCTTGTTGGTTTTACTTTCAAAATCCGGTTGCTTCTCAGCTGTTCTGTGACTGCACATAGGTCTAGGCAAATAGCATCTGGTGTCTAGATTATGACAATGGTCTCCTACCTGGCCACTATACATCCACCTTTACTACCTAAAGCATTAGCCAAGTGACACTTGTAGACTTAAGATCACTGTGTTACCTCCCTCCACAAAGACCTCAGCGTTTGCCTCACTTGCTCAGACTAAATGCCAATGTCAACACAAAAACTGACAAAGTCCTGCCCTCTTAGCTTTCCCACCCTTACCTGCTCCCTGTCTGACTATCTCCAGCTCTGCTAGCCATTCACTTTGCTATAGCCATGCCTTTCCTTCTTATTCCTGGGAAACACTAGAACATTCCATGAGCTTTTTCAATGCCCCTCCCTCTTCATGAAACATTCTCCCTTCAGATAGCCATGATGGTCACAAGTCTCATGCTCTCATGCCCCCCTTACAGTTTTACTTTTTCCAAAAAATTAGTTTCTGGGGAACATTTTACTTAACCCCTCTACTTAAAATTATACTGTAATGCATACTTTCTATTCCTTCTTATTTTACTTTTCTATGCAACACTCATCTTCTAGTATTCTACACAAGTTTAAGTTTTGTCTCTTCCCTATAAACGCCACAAGGAAATCAAAAGAAAAGCATTTGGTTCATACCTATATTGCCAGTGCCTAGCAGTTTATCATATAACAGACGTTCACATTTTGTTGAATACTCTTAACAGCCCAGCCAGCTGATCCTTGTTATCTTGAATGTCAGCTATGCTCACCTCTTTACCACCAACACAGCCTATATTATTTTGTGCCTACCCCCTCCAGCAGTACCGCAAGCTTCTTAGTGGCCAGTCATAGTTCCCTGGCTTCATCCCTTCATACAGATATGCTTAGGCGTTGTCTTTGTTTCCTCTTCTGCCGCTGTGAAAAAAAATACTCTGACAAAAGCGATTTTAGAGAGAGAGAGAGAGAAGGGACTTAATTGGCTCAGAATTCCAGGTCACAGTCCTCAGCAGGGGACTCAAGGGGGTGAGAACCTGAAGCAACCAAAGTCAAGGTGTAATACATGGATACCAGGGCTCAGCTAGCTCTCTTCACGCATACAATCCAGGTCTCCCTCCTAGAAAACGATGCTGCCTGCCAGTGAGCAGATCTGCCCACTTCAGTGAACCCAGTTAAGAAAATCCCTCACCAAGTATCTCTACAGGCCAACCTAATCTAGACAACTCCCCACCAAAACTCCCCAGATGAGTGCACATTTCTCAAGCCTATGGGCTCAACTGAGCACATTGCATGGCTATGGAACTAATCTGTGCCGATTATCCCGAGCACAGAGCCTTTCTGAAAGATTCTTACTCACAAGCCTAAGAGATAATAAAATGGTTCTGTATTAAGACACTAGGTTTGGGTGTCACTTATTACATAGTAAAATCCTTATAACATAACTTTAAGGAGTTATAAGTAATTCTCTTCTGGGTAAGTTAGACGTTCAATAACATGACGTAGTTATCAAATATAGTTTAACCTGTTGTGTGTCTTTATCAGTCAAGTAGACCACTTATATAGCAGGTGTATAGATCATAATATGCACAGCAACTTATAAGCAGTAAAAATGTATTCTTTGCTTACATAATAGCACAGGGAAAATGAGTGGTTGCCTCAGGGTTTCAATTGCTGCGATGAAACATCAACTTGGGGAGGAAAATGTCAGCTTACAACTCTCAGGTCACAATCCATCATTTAGGGAAGCTAAGGTAGGAATTCAAGATAAGAACCTTGCTGTAGGTCCTTCTGTATTTGTGTTGCTTTCATTGGTTGAATAAAGAAACTGCCTTGGCCTTTTGATAGGGCAGAACTTAGATAGGCAGGGGAAAAGAGAACTGAATACTGGAAGAAAGAAGGCAGGCAGAGAGAGAGAGAGCCACCATGGAGTCGCCAGAGTCAGACATGCTGAATCTTTCCCAGTAAGCCACGACCTTGTGGTAAACACAGATTAATAGAAATGGGTTAGATCAAGATGTGAGAGTTGGCCAAGAAGAGGCTAGATATAATGGGCCAATACAATTTCTGTGTGGTTATTTCGGGTGTAAGCTAGCTGGGCCACTGGGAGCCAGGTGGCCAGGATGAAAAGCAGGCCCGCTCCTCCTACAACAGAACCTGGAGGCAGGAGATATGTAGAGGCCATAGAGGGGTGCTGCTTGCTAGCTTATTCTTCCTATATTGCTCAGTTTGCTTGCTTCCTCATATGTCCCAGAACAATCTGCCTAGGAGGTAGTAGCACCCACAGTAAGCTGGGCCATCCGACATCAACTATTAATGATATAAAAAAAAGTGCCACACAGGCTTGCCTGCAGCCTAATCTTATAGTGGTATTTTCTCAGCAAATGTTCCCTCCTCCCAGATGACTCTAACTTGTGTGAAGTTGAAAAACAAACAAACAACTACCCATCACTGTGATTTCCTTCCATGTAATAAGCAGTCTAGTCTAAGAGATACACTGCTTTCTTCAACATGGAGATTCCAAAGTCACCATGAAAGTTCTCTCTATTGTAACCAACCAGAAGAGGAAATGAACATTCAGGAGTACACGTAGGACGTTTATATGGGACAGTCATAAAAATGACCTATCATTTCACAAACATTAGAACTGCAGCACATGGCCACCAGCAAGGGATACTGGGAAATATAGTTGGTTAAGTGTCCAGGAAGTAAAATTGCCAGAGTTGTAGAAAATGTAAAACAAAACAGGACATCTGGTTATCTGGGGATCCTTTTAGAAAGAAAATAACATTATTGTTGAGTAGATAATATCCAAATAAAGAAGAATGAGATCTCATTTTTTTCAAAAGTTTATGTATGTGTGTGTGTGTGTATGTTCCTGCATGAGTTTATATCTACCACATGCATACAGGAGCTCACAGAGGCCAGAAAAGGCTATCAGACCATGTGTAACAGGGACTTACAGGTAGTTATGAATTGACCTGGGTCCTCTACAAAACAGTAAGTACTTTTCAAACATGAGCCAACTCTTCAGGTCCCTCACTACATAATTTTAGTATCTCTGTATTAATTACTTTTCATTGTCAACAGCAAATACCTGACCAAACTAAATTCAAAAATAGAAGATTTATTTGAGGTCACAGTTTGAGGATCCAGTCCATCCCGTAAGGGTAGAATGATAGCATGAGGCAGCTGTTCACATCACATCCACAATCAAGAGTGGGACAAGATGAATGCAGGTATTCAGCTTTCTCCTTTTGTGTATCCAAGACTGCAGCCAATGGAGTAGTGATAAAACATTTTTGGGTCAGTCTTTCACCTCAGTTAATCTCTAGAAAGCCCCTCATAGACATGCACAGGTGAGTTGAGATCCTGTCAAGGTGACAATATTCACCATCACAATATCCCAGTCTTTTGATAGCATCTGTTACAGACATTCATGTTTTGGACACATCATCTCCATTGCTAATAAAGTTGAGAAGTGTAAGTCTTATAAAACAATTAGGTCATGAGAGCAGAGTCCTCATGAATGGACTACGCTGTTATCCTGGGAGTGGGCTCATTATTGAAAAAGACGTTTGTTACAAATTCAAGTTCAGCCCTCTGTTACCATCTCACCAACTACCATAAGATGACACAGCAAGAAGGCCCTTGACAAATCAGGGAAACCTTGATATTGAGTGCCCCAGCCTCCAGAACCGTAAGGAATAGATTTCGATTATTTATAAATTACACAGGCTGCATGACTGTTACAGCTGCTCAAAACAGATTAAGAGAGCATCTGTTTCAGAGCATTCAATGACTCAAAATCAGCAAGACTGCAGATTGCACCAATGGATTCACGGAGGAATGGAAAGATCCACTATGAAACACGAAGGCAGGAAACTACAGAGAAAGGGAAGTGATGACAGCTCTAGTCCAATAGAGATAACAACCATATCTGGAAAGAGCTTGTGGCTCATCCACCAAAATGCACCATTGAAGCATTGAAAGTGGATTCATTTGGTGATGATTTGTCGATCTCATTTATTCTCTGGCAAAATGTTTGATCTTCTAGGATGCAAAGAGGCGACAGAGGACAGTAGAGAGAGCAGGTGTAAAGAACCCTCGGAACTTTTCACCTGGAAACCATCAACCCTCTTCACAGTCTACCCCCCTAACACAAGAATGTTAACATCATATTACTTCCAGGAACAGCAAGGAGTCTGACTGTTCCCATCCATTCACATACTTCCCAGCCTACCAGATGCCTCCAGCTAAGCCCGAAGTAACTGGCAATTAACTCAGGGAACATTTAGTATGATGGATGGATTGACAGGGGTCATAAAACTACCAGTTTTGATCATGGAATTGAAATTTTCATTGTATGAAGATCAGGGTCTCATAGGAGACCTCATTTCAGTGAAGCACCTCAATGTTATGTTAAGTCTGAATCCAACTAAACTTGACATTCTGGAAAGGCAGCCTACTTATTTAGAAAGGTATCACACAATATGGTTTCTATTTTCATATCGTTTCCCACAGCTCTTTTTTTATTATGAGTCTATTTTTGTAGCTTTAAAACTGAACTAAGATGTGAGACTATTCTGGGGATGTTCGATATTCTCTTTTTCCTACAGGACACACATTACCATCCATTTGCCTCCAGAGCTTAGCATCAGAAAGAGGTAATGACTGCATTGATAGAGGAATCCAGTGTGAGCTGGAGAGGTTGAAATGTGTGTCTCATTTGAGAAGACCCACGCATCTCAACCTAATCAGTTTCTTTGTAGATTTCTTTTTGAAGAACCTATTATCCATGTTTAAGTGATGGGGATGAAGCACAGAGGACCACCCTAATGTGGTCTCAGAACAAAGTCAGGATTACAAAGATGGGACTTTAAGAGATGCTCAGCCCCACAGAGTGGGGTATGGCAAGTTCTACTTGCCACATCTGTTTTTCTAGGGCAGGCTTTAAAATAAAACTTCAGGACAAAAAAAAAATGTAAATGTTCCATTAATAGCATAGTTCTCATAAATATTGCCTCTGACAAACTCCGTCTATTTGCACATCCACATCATCACCTGGGGGCGTTTATTGTGCTCTATTTGGAAGTAGTAGCTGGCTTCACGGGACTCCAAGAGAGAGAACAAAATCTACATGTGACAATCTGCCATCTCAATCCTGCCATTCAAGGACACAGAGAGATCAGTTTGGATTATTTCTGTTAAACTACAATGTAACAAGAATGAAACTGGCTGAATTTGTTCGGTCTCCAGGTTGTTTGAACTCAGCAAACTTCCATCAATTCCAAGAGTGCCTACCACACTGGCATTTATCTCAAATCCTGTGAAGTCTGCAGACGTCTACAGGGCTCTGCCTTTAGGCTGGGTCCAATAGGCTCAGGCCAGAGCTATCAGCGTACATAGCAGTGTTTCGGTGTCCCAGCCAGGATCATTTCCACTAATATTCACTCAAAGAAACTGGATATCACTTGAATGCTCTCTTCCTCTGCCTAGACTTTGAGTCTCAACTTGTGGGTCACGACCCCTTTGGGGAGGTCACATATCAAATCTCCTACATATCAGATATTTACGCTGCAATTCATAACAGTAGTAAAATTACAGTTATGAAGTAACAACGAAATAATTTTGTGGTTGGGGTCATCACAACATGAAGAACTATATTAAAGAGTTCAGCATTAGTAAGGTTAAGAACCACTTATCTAGACTTTCAACATTTATGCAAGTCTTTTGGTGCTAAACACTATTTTCTTCCATAATATTTTTATTGTTTATTTGGGAATTTCACATCACGAACACCCCCCCAGCACCCTCACTTCCCAATCTTTCCAGATATGTCCCCCCCACAACCCTTAGGACCCCCCCTAAAAAAAGAAGAAAAAGAAAAAGGAACAGCCAAACAAACAAACAAACAGTTTAATTTATGTTGCCCATATGCTCACTGGAGCCTAGTCAAACTCCTGGTGGCCAGACCCTTAAAGAAAGCTGAGTCATTCTCCACCCACACACCCTGCCAGAAGCCATTAGTTATGGAGAGCTACATTTCAGCATCCTTATCACAAATTTTAAGAGTTCTCTTCAATGGCTTCCTATTTAGGCTCTTATGTTGAGGGGGGAGGGGAAAGGGTTATCACAGATGCCTTCTATGTTCCTCTTTCTCAACTGTGAGTCTCTAGTCATCGCTACCATGCCAAAAGCAGCTTTCTTGCCCTTTACAGTCAGCGGAAGCATGGATCTTGTACTTACACATGATTTCTGGTGATAGCAAGGACCACGGACATCCACATGGCCTCTGGCACCAGCACATGCCAAGGACCTCAGCATAGTCTCCAAATCACAGACATCAACACAGCCAAAACACTGTTTTTAGTTTTACAATAATGTGACAGTTACCTGAGGCGACTACCGCCATTCTTGTCTTCTCTTTCTTCTGAGCTTCAGAAATTAAAAGAGAACAGAAACACACCTGGCAGGCCACACATTCTTAACAGACTGACTGCCTTCTACAGGAAGTCATGTTCCATCTTGAAATGACTAAGACTGGAGTATATGCACACATTACCCTCACACAGACCACTCGTCAAAAGCATAGTTAAGCTCGCTCACTGGGACTTCTCTTTTGCATCAGAAGTATTAGAAAAAGTCAAACAGAAACATCACCACTGCTAGGCTCTGATCTACCTGTTATCTCATCTCAAACTAATAAGGCACAATAAGATAGTAAAAATACTCTTTTTTTTTCTGAATCATTGAGCAAGCATTTCTTGAGAATCTTCAGAATTTCATGCCTAATATCACTGGGAATCAAAAGAATAAAAAATATAAACATAAACTCAGAAAGTGCACTGAAATGTCTTACCTTCATTTTGAAAAGTTATTCCTAAATCTGAATAGATAATAACAGCCCAATAGACTGGTTGGTGCCTCAAGACCCAGTTTCCCATGTAAAAGTCTATCCTTCCCTATGTTCCTATTTGTTGACTGAGTTTTCTGTCCTTCCCTGGTTCCTGTAGTCATTAAGTCTCAAAGAAATACACAGAGGTCTACATTAATTATAAACTGATTGGCCTAGTATCTCAGGCTTCTTATTAACTCTTATAACTTATATTAGACCATAATTCTTGTCTGTGTTAGCCACGTGGCTTGGTACCTTTTTCAGCGAGGCAGTCACATCTTGCTTTCTTGCTTTCTCTGTGGCTGGGTCACGACTGCAGAGTGAAACTTCCCTCTTCCCAGAATTCTCATTGCCCCACCTCTACTTCCTGCCTGGCTACTGGCCAATCAGCATTTATTTAAAATATAAGTGACAGGGTACAGACCATTGTCCCACAGCACCTGTTCACTTCCCTATCTAATGCTGGTCCCTCTCATCTGCATTGTCTCATTTTTGCAGATTTGTGCCTGTGTTACTTTTTATACATAGATATTTCATATCTTACAATCCTTTCATATACTGACATAGGAAGTAATAAACCATATTTATTTTTCTTTGTAAGTAAATGGCAAGTTTTTGAGGGGGGAAATGGTGGCTATGCCTTCCCAGGTCAACCCCACTCCTTACTCTTTTTATGTATTCTAAGGGTCGTCAACTGGATCAGTAAAACCGAATATGGGATTCATGCTGCCTGCCTTGCTTTTTAGAGCCCACCCATCTTCATTCACTATGGTCAACCTACATCAGGTACAACCTGCATACTTAGCAGGGTCTCCAGAAGCTGGTGAAGCAAATGGAAAGTAAGCAGTTTACACTAGTAGTCAATATGGCACCTCCCCTACTGAAGAGAAGTATCTATTCTGCATCTTCACAAGCAACATTTGCAAGATGTTGCTTTTCTAAGCCTTGGTCTCATTCCACTCTTAACAGTGGAGTAGAACCTAGAGTAGATAGAGTTGTTCCCGCTTTACTATTGGAAAAAGTGGTGACCGTGCTGTAGTTTAGCAATGGCGGGAAGGAAGGTCACACCATACAACAGAACTCATGTGGGAGGTTTACTGGGGGGGGGGGTCAGAGATGGTCCCTGCAGACAAGAGGGTGTGGCCGAGAGGGGTTGCCTTTTATGAAGGGATGTAGTATATGTGCACAGGGAACGTATGTAGCCTGTGTTGTATCCTGCCAGGACCCTGAGAGCTGGCCAGAGTAAATGCCAGAGTACTAACAGGTATATGCACGCAGCGAGTGCTCTTAGGGGTTGTGGTTGGGACCTGATGTATTCTGTTAGGACCCTGAGAGCAGGCCACTGTAAACGCCTGAATGTTAACAGACTGACCTGCTTATCTAGTATCTTGTACTAGATATTCCTGTTTAACACATCTTCTCTTTCTCCACTCTGCTCTCCTCCCCAGGAGTCTGACCTTTATAGCTTCTATCAACGGCTCACCTATTCTCTAGCTCTCTTTGAGACCCTGTAGCAATTCCTTGTTGATTCCCCCCAGAAGCCTACTCTTAACTTTTGCGAATAATTTAAGTGCTCTTCAATTGCCCATAGTGGGCATACAACCTTGCTGGAATCCTGGGTGCTATATGGTAGTCCTTGATCCCACCTTCTAACTCTTGCTCCATCCTTTGGGCTCCAGCTCTAAACACTTGCTAGTCCTGATACCAAATTAGAAGAAAGAGCATCTTCATATTACACCCCACAACTCCTACTAATTGCTACAAGTAAGAAAGTGCCATTGGATGAAAAGCTCCTGGAATCAAGGCTGCTCCAGTCTGCTAGTGAGCTCAGATGTCTGTACCTGCAGACAGCTGGTGCTTTCTCTCAGTAAACAAGTCGGCTCCAGCTGCTGGGACATTAGTGGAAGCGAGACAATGCAATGACTCATCAGAGAGGCTGAAGTCACTTGACCACCCCCCCTACCCCAGTGAGTCAGACAGACTCTGATGTCAACAAAGCACTGATCTGAATAAAAACTACTCCAGTCCTTTGCCTTGGCTGAGTTCCTGGCAATCAAGGAGTTAAAAGACCCTGGGAGTAAGAGCCTGTAGGGTCCGCCCCTGAAATAGCCTGTCCTTCAAGTCCTCTAAGCTTCCTTTGATATCCCTCTCCTTTTCTCCCTGCTTACAAAAAAAAAAAAAAAAAAAAAAAGGATGTTCCTGAAAATGAATCAGATGGAGGTTCACAAGGCTGCACGGCTGAGATAAGGAGCAGAGGCCATCAGCCAGCCACTTTGCTTTAATCACTTTATGGGCCTTGCTATCCACGCCTCCAACGCTTTGCTACCCCCATCTTTCAAATTTTAGCTCTATAAAGAAACTCAATCTGAGAGGCAAGTCCCCTCAGCTGGCTTTTGGTACAGTCTCATCCCTAGATCCTTCTCCACAGTTGAGCCTCCTTCAGCTTTTGCAAATTTAACAATCTTACCACCGACCTGGCCTTGCAAGCTTTGGAGTTGAACCGCCACATGGTTTGGTGAGCATAAAATGTTCAGTGAGATGACATTGAGCATATACCAGGTATCCATCATACACGGAGGCCTTTGCTTAGCCACTGAATTGTCTTCAGAACGCTAGCAGACAGCATCTGTGTGTATGTTTTACAGATGAGAACAGGCTCAGGGAAGGGTTTAGCTACAGTCATAGAGTTAATGATGAAAAGGAATTTGAATTCAGCTTTCCCTATCTCTCAGTTCCACACACTTAACCATTATCCCACATCTGCGTACATTTAATCACTTGAATTTCAGTTATCGACAAGTCTAGATAGAAACCTTCTAGATAGAAAAACGATACAGCCTATTGTTTTTGGCATTTAAGTTTTGCACTTGGTTGCTGAGCACATACTGTTCATTCGATTGCTGTGCAGGATACCAGGGGCACCAAGTAGGAATCTCTCTTCTTCCAGAAAGCTCCCTTCCTAATTAGAGGAGACGTTAATAAACGTCTTTTAAGGCAGCTGGATTCCTTTGGACCATGGAATCATATAAAATATTTATGTCAGCATCAAAGCTGAAGGGCTTCTGTTTCTTACTCTACTCCTGTAACTACGAGCTATTCAGGTGAACAGTTATAGATGCACTTAAGGAAACATTGGGAAAGCAAAGATGTCAGTACAATAGCCTGGCCAGAGCTTAAGGATAAAAAAGTTTGAAATAGAAAATGTTTCCAAAAGTCCGGAGCATAAAGTCACTACTCCTCATGGCAGGACTCACTCATTAAAAAAAAATTCATGAACATGTATGAGCTATAAATGGTGGAGAGGGAAGAAGTCCTAATGAGCAGAAAGACAAGCAAGCCAATTTTTAGAACTCAACAGGAGAAAAATCATGGCAGCAGTTGTAACAGCCCATGAGAAGACAAGAGAAGAAGGTCATGAATGCGGGTCCTACCGAAAGATAAGGGTATAACAGGAAGAAAACTGTAGTCCAAGTGGGAATTAGCCAAGGGAGACAGTTGGGAAGAAAATTTCAGAAAAAAAAGCATGGTTCTTATTGTGGTTGTTATTGTTTTTGTTTGTTTGTTGTTGTTTTGTTTTTGCCTCCATACACAGGAATGGAAGTAAAAGTACCTCAAGACTTTGGGTGGGAACCATTGAACACATGCCTAAGTTTCTACCATTAAAGTCAGCCAGAAATTTATCCTTTTTAATGTAATGTTTTTAAGTCATACAATCATGGTAGCAAATAAATTATATAAAAAGAAATGCACTGAAAATCATATTCCCATTCCTATCCGCAGCTTCCCTCCCCTCAAACTCTATACTCCCATCCTCAACCCTTAGATAACTACAAATAGTGCTTTACTTTTCCTTCCTCCGAATGTAAGTACCAGGGCTCCATGTGTGCACACCCATAACTAAAGCCTTTCTGAAGGTCTATGCAGTCTTCAGCATTGTGTCACTTGGGAAAAGTAAATTATGCGTTCTAATACTTTAAAAGAATGACTTTCTTGGATTGCTATTATTGTTTGTTAGTCTTCATGAATGGAATGCCTCTTGGATACATTACATTTTCATCTAAGAACCAAAGAAATGAGACTTGGAAAGGTTAAGTAACTACTTAGCTATCTATTTCAGAGAAGCAGCCCTACCATTCCCCTGATGACTAAAGCTAGGAATGGAGTCTCCCTCTATTTAGATCCAGTCAATCACCAACTCCTTCTGATTCGAAGTCCTTACTTTTCAAACCCTTCCTCCTCCCTCTATAACCGGCCCATTCTGTGGCTCTCACTATCCCTCACCTGGTCAATATTAGCGACTTTCTAGCGCTCTCTCTCTCTCTCTCTCTCTCTCTCCAGGCTGCTGTTATTTCTAAACAATTCTTTATTCTGCTGCTGGATCTAATACATAAGTTTTTGGTACCTTTCCACCTCAAAAATTCTTCATGGTTCAGTTACTGAGTATGTAAAGCTGACATGTTTGCATGGCTAGTTGCCAGTCATATTTCCTAACCTCCCACCACAAACAATGCTACAAAACAAAACAAAACAAAAATCCAATTTTCAAGAATTCTTCAGCTCATTCATGCTCTGGGTCTTTGCCAAGTCACGCTGTCCAGATTCCCTCCTAGCTAACTGCTTGTCCTCCAGCACTTGTCCTGCATTCTCTGAAAGCCCTTCTTGTCCACCCCCCCCCAGTAGAAACAGAACCTTTTCCCCTGTGAATTGCTTACATTTGATACAGTTTAAATGTGTGTTCCCCAGAATTCATGTGTTGGACGCGTTTGTTTCCAAAGTCATATGTCAGTGGGAGGTGATTGGTAAAGCCCTTGTGCCTGGATTAATCCATTCATGGCCTAATGAGTTATCAAGACAGGGCTTTATTATAAAATAAGCTCTCTAACATACCTCTTCTTTCTTGATGTCATGCCCTGCAGCACAGCTTCAGAACTGCTGAGTACCATATACCAAGAAGACAAAGCACAGACTCTCAAACTTGACCTTCACAGCCTCTAGAACTGGGATAAATCAATTTGTTTTCTTGATAAAGAACCCAAGAAGAAATGTTCTGTTATAGCAATAGAAAATATAAAGACAATATCCATACTTCCACAGTCATATATGTATTTAATTGTTTGTGTGTATTTCTCTACTGTAAACTTGATATTCTTTCAAAGTAAAAACTCCCTTCCTTCTAATTTCAGGTCCTCGGTCCTTAGGATGGTGCCTGTGGTGTGATAAGACTTCAGTGTGTGTTCCCGAGTACTCACTACATAAGTGACTCCAAATCTTTTCATCCACTGTTCCAGGGTGTCTCTCTAGTATCACCATTGGTACAGTTCCACAAGGCACATGAATTTAAAGAGAATCACTGTATTATGAGAACACGGTCTGATCTCAATAGGAATTAAGCAAGGTCCTGGCAGAGACCATAACAGAAATTTACAACCAATCGAAATGCAGAGTTGTGGAGCCCATCCCAACTGATCTACAACACAACTCTTGCACTAAGGGTCATGTCAAAAGAAGAGGCAGAAAGATTGTAAGAGCCAGAACACAGTCGGGAGTTACATCCATAAATCCTCACCAACATGACTGCCTAAATGTGAACTGAACAAGGACAGCACTAAGCTCACAGGGACAGGAAAGCACAAAGAACTACAGGTAACCAAGAGCTGGAGAGAGAGTCTCCCTAGGGAAAAAGCACACCAGTTTTTTTATCCAGTACCAGACGATGGGCCCTGAAAACATACACATAAAAGTAACATTATACAGGTTAAGTATGTTGTATTTAGGTATTTAGAACCATACACACACATATACACACACACACACACAATGTATGTAACAACAATTAATGAAAAAAGAGGCCATAAATTTGAAAGAGAATAAAGAGACATCTATGGAAGGGTCTGGAAGAAGGGAAAAGAAGGGGAAAATGAAGTTATCTCAAAATAAAATCACATTGAGATACAACTTTTAAATATGTAAAACTAAATAAATATATATTTCTTGGAAAGAAAGAGAGAAAGAGAAAAAAGCAGAAGACCTGAGTCATTATGGGAACCTGCAGGAAAAGCAGGATCAGAGGACTCTGAAACGAAGGCAGATTTTACCAACTTCCCAAATTTGTCTTCAACAGGTCTGACTCAGAGATGAAGGAGGGCTTTAAGCTTCATAACCTTTATTACTAATCATGCACTGACCACTGTTACATTATATGGAGTCAAGAAAGAAATCCACTATTAAGAGTCCAGAATTTTAGATGAAATTGCTACCACAAGTCTTGGGACTATAAAGCATTTCCTCTAATTATTGATCCTAAAACGGGTGTCTGTAAAGATTATGTCCACAGCTTTTACATTTTCAGGACCCTCCAGTCACTTTCCTAACAAGCATCCTAAGTGATGATGATGGTGCAGGTAATGCTTGATGTTGTCTTCAAGTCCTTTTTTATTAGACAGCCATGTTTAAATTTATTTGTGACACAGGATCTCGCTATATAGCCCTGGTTGACCTGAAACTTACTATACCCACCAGGATAGCCTCAAATGCAACAGTGATCTACCTGCCTCTGCCTTCTGAGTGCTGAGATCAAAGTTATGTAGTACCATACCTCGGTGAATTTTTATTTACAAATTATACCATGTATAAATGTAAAATGAAAATATATATAAAGAAAATTTATAATATTCTATAGCTGTACATTGAGGGCTCATCTCAAGTATACATCAATGTTCAGCCCAAGCATAGCAAGTGCCTCTAAATGAGATCATCTCAAAGGCTTTATTTAGGAAGATGTACAACTTCAAAACTTAAGAAAGTATCTATTTCAGTTTATCTATGTACCAAACACTGTGCTAAACAAGTTCATCCATATTTCCTCATTTAATCACCCCAAATTGATAATATATTATTATCAATTATAGACAATATAGCTCATATGAATTCTGAGTCTGTGTATTATAACTTAATCTACAATGCAATAGTATTGAGAAGTGGAATATTTAATAGGTCGTTAAATCATGAGAGGATTGTGGGAGTGAGTATGTTATTACCTGATGGATTTCTCCTCCTTCCTGTCCTGCGCCCTCTCACCCTTCTATCTTCTGACACAGGATCAGGTAACATGAAGTTATTAGTTAACCAGATGTTAGTTCTGTGCACTTAGACATCCCAACATCCAGAACTGTGAGCCAAGTAAATTTATACTATTTATGAGTAATGTAATATATCCTATTCTGCCATAGCACCAAAAACAGATGGAGGAAATTCAGAAAAATGTGAGAAATTGGCTAATAAATTCCTACAGTTCCATACAATAGTGTTCGTTGTAATGCCAGAAGACTTTTAAAAAAGAGAAGATATTTGGGAAATATCTTATGTGTCATGATCAGAATGTTGGTAGAATTGTGCACAGTAAAGGACATTCTGATATGATGCCAGTGAAAATAAGAAGTAAGTTACCAGACACAAGGAAAAGCCATCTTTGTCGTAAAGTGGCAAAGAACTTGGCAGAACCATGCTCACGTTCTAGCAAATATGTCCAGCCTTTGACTGTACAACATGATGTTGGCATCTCATAGTTCTTGCTCAAAAAAAACACTCAATAATTGAACTTTTTAAAAAGTCCTACAGTGTTTTAAATAAACCTGTGATTTTGTTAGCCCATTTATTGCTACACTCAGCTTCATATAGCAGATTGGACACACCTAGGTTTTTATGAGTGTTAGAATTTAAGCACAATGAACTAGCATATTTAGTGGAAGAAACTTCTAAGCAAAATATTGCATGAGCTGCATGGTGACCTTCATACTGTCTCTGTACAGTAAGAATTTAGAGGAAAGAAACTATTTAAAGATGACGTATAATTTAAAAAGAAATGATGTGAAACTATATGGAAAATTTACACCCTGTCTAGTTGGAAGTAAAGAAATATGTTTAAGAGAAGACCAAAAATATGGCCAAAAAGTGACTCTTTGGTAAAGAGCCTTCTCAAAACAGAAGACCCTGAAGACATATCTGTAATCTTAGAGGGCAGTGGAGACTGCCTGCACCATCAGGTCAAGAGCCCTACTTTAAGAGTAAGGATCTCAGGCACTCAACATTGATTCTCCTGGGCTGCCCCAAGTGTCTGCTCCCAATTCCTTGACACAAACCCCCCTGGCTACCTCAGATATGGCTCATGTGTGTACAAAAATAGCTCATAGCGCTATAGGGCCACACATGAAACCTTATCTATGTTCATGTGACAAATAGTTCTGCAAGATTCAAGGACTTTGGAAGCATGCTACCTACATCTAGAGTTCAGCTGATGTTATCTGGAGACCCAGGCAGAAACCTGTCAGAGGCATGGAGCCACCATGCAGAATCCCCACCAGGGCAATGCCCAGTATGAGACGGACTGCCTTTGAAACACCTGAAATGTCGTTCCCAGGATGTAACATTAGTCTGGAAGAACTATAGTCATAACACCACATACCCAGAGAGCTGAGGTGTGGTGAAACAGACTGAAGACATAGAATTACTAATAACACTTCCAGAAAGTTGCATAAACTCAGTGAGATATGTAAATTTTGCCTCATGCCTCATAGAAATAAGTGATGGAAGAAGAATTTCAGTGGAGGCCTCTTGAGTTTTTCATTATATTCTGTGTATTTGTCATGAGTTCATGTGACTGCAAATGACAGAAATCCAACTATTGTGACTTAACTAAAGAGTGGCTTTGTTTTCACAGTAGCACCAGGAACAGGTTCCCTTTCTTTCTCTGTACTGCCATCTTTGTGGACTATCTTGTCACAAAATATCTAGCCTACCACCAGGAAGCATGACTATGCTCCTAACAGAAAATAAAACTGAGGATGGAAGCTGAAAGACATGTAAGAGATGGCTCGGGCCACTGAACAAGTCCTTCTCAGAAGTCCACTTGGAAACCTGACCTCATTTCATTGACTAGATCTGTGCCACAGAGGTACCTGCATTTCCAAACTTTAAAATGTAAAACAATTGATTTCTCATAGGCAAAAGAGGATGGGTTCAGGAATGACAACAAGGAAATCTGTCACATGACTTCTGCCTTAACCATAGGACTACCACAAAATTGTGTCTATTATATAAACTAACTCAATCTTAGGATTCCCCAAACACAGTGTTTTCAAGTCATATTCTCCATCTCCCCTTCCAGTGAAAATGCAGTCTTCCTTTAGATGAGTGCTTGCAATCAGCTGATAGTTTCTGGAATGCGGAGGAAGTTTTCTTCAGTGGTGTAGACAATGGTAAGGTACCCATGCTCTCTTAGGCAACCCCAGGACGGCAAAGGTCAGGACTTTACCTTGAAACCCATTCTGGATGAAAGAGGAGCGAGCTACTGAAGTTCCCAGTCTAACTATAAACAGGCCATATGTCACTTTTACCCTCTACACAAGCTTCTTAGCACTAGGACCTCTTACTTGTCTGTGTCTGTACCCGGCATCGCAACCACAAGGAATTGACCCAAGAAAAGGTGCAAGAAATAGAGACTGCTTTTTTATATATATTGAGATTAAATTATTCCTCTAATCATTAAGCAGTCTTTGTCTCTCCCAGGACAACCCATTCAACAGTGTTGATACTCAGGTAATAAGTGGTATGAAGAGGGAAATATTAGGTCACACCCCAGGAAACAGCTGAGATGGTTAGAAAGCCCTGCAGAACTCTACAAATGATACTACTCGGGATGATGGCAGATGTGCTAGTGATCTTGGCACACACCACTGAAGAGAAATGGGGTTCTGTGGACTCAGCAACCCCACATCCAAAAATTCACCACTTACCCTCTATACCACTTTTTCCCTTTCTGTGTTTTACCACAGACTTTGGAAAAAGTTTGTTACTAAGACTCAAGAAATCAAAGAAAATGCTATGTGATTATGTATATTCAAATGATTGTCTTTCTGGGAGGTGGCTTTCATTCCACTTTCTCCTCTCTCAGGTAACGGCCTCCTAACCTGGCTACTATCATTACATACTTTGGGATGTTCACATCTACAAATAGTTTTCTCTCCAAGACAAATGGAAAGGAACAAACAAAATGGAGAAGCAAGTTCACACGGTTCAAGACAACAGAGACAAGTGGTTGAGAGCTCTGTGCTTCCACCAGACAGGATAAGATCTGATTTGCGGATTATTTAAGTTCTCAAAACTTCTGGATATTCACTAGATTGGGGAGGAGAGTTCCACAATCATTTCATCTAATCCTCATATATCTTCTGAAAGACCCCATTTCCAAGTACTATTAATATACCTGTTAATATGTTGGATAGGATCTCCAATAGATGAACTCTGGGGACAAATTGATGTCATAGCACTACCTCATTCCAAGTGTTCTTTGTATGCTTAGGATATACATGACATGGGATCCAATGTCCCCCAAGGCTTCCAATATAATCAATAATTAAAAATGTGAATATAAAACAATATAAATCCATTGTTAATTTGACAATAAATAGCTGTTGTAAATATTGAAGTAATTTAGAGAAAAGGTAGACTGAGGAAGTCTGAAGTAACAGAAGTTGTTATGGACAAGCTCCCACAAAGACCAGAAGGCTACACCAAAAAGAGAGAGAGAGAGAGAGAGAGAGAGAGAGAGAGAGAGAGAGAGAGAGAGAGAAAGGGAGGGAGAACAAGATGACTAATAATAGATACCCCTGACGTATCTGGTCTACCGAGCACTTATATCCATAATTGCTCAGACTCTTCCTGAAAGGCAGATGCTTGCATTCTACTTCACAGAAAAGTAAACTCAGGGTCAGAGGGCTTAAGTAGTTTGCCCAAAGTTACAAAGCATGTGAGTGATCAGTCAAGGATTCAAAATAAGGATTTTAATGTCAACATTGGTATTTCTTCCACTCTTGTGTTGTTTTCTGCTGTCGGGTGAAAGAGGAGAGCTAAAACAAATGCCTCTGACCATAAGGAGCCTTTGGGGGTGGGAGCAGTGAGGCAATAACTGGAGGTAGAATCGCTATGTCAAAATTAGTGCAACTAGTAAGCTCCTAGCATACAAAGAAATTTCTTTGACACTTTTTGTTTTCTCGTCTAAGAATAACAACAACAAAACGACAGCCAGGTGGTGGTGGCACACGCCTTTAATCCCAGCACTTGGGAGGCAGAGGCAGGTGGATCTCTATGAGTTTGAGGCCAGCCTGGTCTACAGAGTTCCAGGACAGCTATAGAGAGAAACCCTGTCTCAAGAAAAGAAAAGAAAAAGAAGAAAAGAAATGAAGAAAACGAAAAGATCTGCTTCAGCAAGAATCTGCTCCAGATGTCTATTACAAAGTATGAAATGATGGATATGATGAGACCTCCCCCATTATGTGTAAACGTCATGTGCCTCCAGCACACTATGTCTTTTACATAGTTGATACACTTGCACTCAGTTCTGAACACAGTAACATGCTGGGGTAATTTTTTTGTACACTGAGAAGATAAGTCTATATTTAACCTCAACTGCTAAGGCACCTTCTGATTGGTTTAAGAAAGAGCTGAATGACCAACAGGTAGGCAAAAGAGGATAGGTGGGACTTCCAGGGAGAGATGGGAACTCTGGGAAAGAATTGGATTTGCCAGCTGGACATGGAGGAAGTTGGATGCACAGTACTAGAGAGAGGTAATGAGACATGTGGCAAAACATAGATTAATAGAAATGGGTTAATTTAAGCTTTAAGAGCTAGTTGGGGAAAAGCCTACGCTAAGGCCAACCTTTCATAATTAATAATAAAAAAAGAGTTTTTGTGTTGTTATTGAGGAGCTGGCAGTTTAACGAAAGACCTGTTACAGTAACATCTTCGTCATTTGAGTAGGAAGTGAGGAGCGCTCCAGAGATCAAGGGACTCTCAGAGGTCCTGAAGCCAGCAGTCCTACCAATATTTTTCCAAAACTTACACATCTGGCCCTAAAGAGTTTCTATTGAGTGTTCTTCCAGATTAAGGGCCACGCCTTTCCCCAGACAGGAAGCTGAGGGCTGCCTCTGAAAGGGCCCCACCTGAACATTCAGCATGCACGCCATAAACAGAAGTCACTGAGCTGAGCTGAGCCTTTGAAACATCATTAAGCAGAATGAGGCAACAAAGGGTAGGGCGTGCCTGAAAGACAGACTTAAATGTGTGTCTGGGAAAGAACTTGCCATTCTGACCACTCCAGTTTGTTCAGGAGCCCACTGGGCTACAGAGGACCACCTGGCAGGAAAGTGCTCCAGTCTCCTTGTAACGGCTATGTTCTAGGAAGAGGCCTTTAATCATCTCATCATCTGGTCAGCGGGAGCAATTTATGCCATGGATCTGTTAAGGAAGAAAAAAAGTCCTTTCTATTAGTTTCATGGCTCTTTTCCTTAATGGTGACATTTACAGTCCAAAGCTAGTTCCAAACAGAACTTGAAATTTAGGTTTCTGACTTCAGAGAACAGAGTAATTGCTACCTGTTATTGATGTAGCTATAGTTGGCACCTTTTGCCCAAAGACTTCAAGGTGCTTCATGAATTCTTATAAATGTAAAAATACTGTGAAGGTTATGAGAAGAAGAGTCTCAAGAACGTTGGAGTCCTGCTAGAACCAGTGGGGCCAACACTGGTGACAGCTGATGCTATAGGATGTTAGCGGGGCTCAGGGATTGCAGGAGTCTCCTACTGAGTTTTCTGGAAAAGTCAGAAAATGGACAGTAATCAGTCAGTCCGGTACTTGGTTATTAACTCTTCCCATGACTGTTTATTGAGAGCATTTTGCTTGACAAACCCTGCTACATCTAAGCGCTTGGAGATGACAGAACTTCAAAGAAAAGTAATAGATGCACGTGTTAGTGCACGACTTTAATCCCAGCACTTTTGGGGGCAGAGGCAGGTGGATCTTTGTTTGTTCAAGGCCAGTCTGGTCTATACACTGAATTACAGGACAGCCAGGGCTACACAGAGAGACACCCTGTTTCGAGAAAACAATTTAAAAAAAGGGGGAAGGAAGGAAGAAAATAGAGTTATCTCTTTAGAAGATAACAAAAGAGGACAAGAAGCCAGCCATAGTCTGCAAAAGCAGGCTCTGGACAGAGCAGCTGAAAGGTTCAGAGGAGTTCCCTGGCATAGAAAACTCCCATGACATGACTAGAATTGCATGGATCTTTGAAACTTGGAACTGGTCTAATGTCCAGTGTTGTGCGCCTTCCTGATGAAGCTCAGATCTAGGAAAGAAACACTCGTTAAACTGTATTCCCTGCAGTTAGCTTCAAAGCAAAGTTCTACACGCCACGGTTTTCTCATACAAAGAAAAGTAAGGACAAAAATATTTACAGTAAAATAGGATTCTTTTCTAGATTAAGTGTCATGACGGGGACCATATTTTTCTCTCCCAGGTGAAATATAAATCAGAATACATTGGGCGATAAAGTGCAATAATCCCAGGAGACAGAGGAGTTAGAGGAGTCATGTGACCGAGGCAGGTTAGTGCCTTGAGATGGATGGCAAGGTGACAGCCCTGAGAACAGAAACAGACATGAAGACTGGCAGACGCTGTGAAGAGGCACAGCTGCAAATCCAAACAGAGCAACTAGAATTGTCAGTGTAAAGGCTCCCAAGTTTTTTGTTCTGCCTGAGAAGACGAAAATAACCCAAGAGTTCATACAGAGTCAGGAGCAACTCTTTTGTCCTGACTGGAAAATAGCACGGGGCATGAGGTAAAGAAATTAAAAGTTTTTACCACAAAAGTGGTGTTTAGTTGACTTTAGGTGTTAAAGTTCACTTTACTCTAAACACTGCTCCTTATTTCTCTAAATAAAATTCATGAAAAAGACCCAAAAGGGTCAAACTACTCTTTAGTATCTTATCTATATCTTGGAATGAAGCTCAGGAATATTTAGAGGCACACAAATATATCCAGCATCTAGTGATATAAAATGCAAATATCCATATTGATTAAATCTTATTTAATCAATCATAAAAACTATACCAAAAATCAGAAACAGAAGTATTCACAGAGAAGAAAATTCGACACCAAACACAAGACAGATGAATTAGTCAAAAGGGGGCACTAAAGCAATCGCTGTAACTTCACATGTGTAAGCGCTAAAGGGAAGACTGAACATGTGTGAGGTATCTATGACTTATATGAAATTTTTCCTGGGGAAACACACTCACCCTAAATAGGGACCCTGTGACAGACCAAAGAATAGACACCACCACACTCCAACTTGGAGAACCAATTGAGTTTTACTGGGCTCACTATAGGAATGTGGGTGGGGATTACTACAGAAGCAGAAATGACAGCTGCATCGCCAAAGCCCACCCCAACATGGGTGACAGCTCACAAGAGCTGGAAACCCAGAGCTCCCTGCACAGCCTGCAGGCAGCTCAAAAGGAGGAGGAGTGGTCTTTCCAGGTGGGTCAGCTGGTCTGAGCCTTTTCCAGACAGCAAGGCTGGTATCTTAGTTATGGCTACTATTGTTGTAATAAAATACCATGGTCAAAGAAAGCTGGGGAATAAAGGGTTTATTTGCCTTATGCTTTCACATCACTGTTCAGCATCAAAGGAACTCAGGACAGGAACTCAAGCAGGGCAGGAACTGGAAGCAGGAGCTGATGCAGAGGCCATGGAGGAGTGCTGCTTACTGGTTCACTTCTCATGGCTTTCTCAGCTGCTTTCTTATAGAAACAAGGACCACCAGTCCAGAGATGGCAGCACCCACAATGGGTTCATTCCTCCCACATCAATTATTAGTTTAAAAAAACGATCTATAGTGCCAAATTGTTTTTATTTTTATTTTATTCATTCATTCGTTTGTTTGTTTGTTTATTGGTTTCTCAAGGCATGATTTCTCTGTGTAGTCCTGGCTGTCCTAGAATTAGCTCTGTAAACCAGGCTGGCCGTGAACTTACAGAGCTCTGCCTGTCTCTGTCTCTGCCTCCCAAGTGCTAGGACTAAAGGCATGCACCACCACCGCCAAGCTACAGACGGATCTTATGAAGGCATTTTCTCAGTTGAGGCTCCCTCCTTTCAGATAACTCTAGCTTGTGACAAGCTGATATAAGAAGAGTCATCACAGCTCGTCTGAGAATCTTTGTAGCTTGGCTCCTCTAAGAATGATCCTCAGCAGTCCTTATTGTTTATTCTTGGGAAAGAGGGGCCTAGCGAATCTGCTCAATTTCAGGGATGAAATCTTTGAATCTCCAAGACACTTCTACACAACAATCACAAGCCTTATTTCTAGATAGGAGAAATACCACTGTACCACTACACACACACACACACACACACACACACACACACACACACACACAGACACACACACACACACACACACACACACAGACATACAGAGGCTGGAGAGATTAGCAAGATGACTCAGTGGTTAAGAGCAGGAATTATACCATTCATTCCCAGCACTGGTCTTGGGTGGCTCACAACTGCCTGTAACTCCAGCTGCAGGAGAATCTGATGCTTTCTTCTGACCTGTGTGGGCACCTACACACATGTGCACATGCCCCCCCATCCTATACACATATAAATAATTTTTAAAAATTAAAAATATAAATATACAAGTTTCTAAAGTATATTTTAAGTATCAAATTAATGAGACTAATGGCAGAGTAAACATCACAGAAGAAAACACGAGTAATTTTGAGAACATAACAGAAACAATCTAAAGTGAAACATGGGAAGAAAAAATAAGGAAAAAAAATGAAGAGAGCACAAATGAGCTGTGGAGCAAACCTGGGAATCCTATGATATGCTCAATCCAAGGAGCAGGGAATGAGGAATGAAAAGAGCAGAAAAATTACCTGATGAAACGGTGGAGAAAATTCAAATTGTTGAAAATTATAAACTTGTAGGCAGATGCTCCCACACTTGTGATGGAGTTGCATCCTGATCAACCTGTTCTAGTTGGAAGTGGATTTTTGACACCTTACATCCCAGCTTGACAACACAGTGCACTAGGGCGCACTGGTAATTGACCCTGTGATAGCCTGGCTCACTGTGAGCAGTATTGTGACAGAGTGCGCTCGCTAGCCTAGGAAAAGATCCCAGTTCAATATTTAATCTATAGCTTCTGCTAAACATATCTTGATTTTTGCATCACTGTAAAATGAAAAGGTTTCCAACTGAATCTTTAAAAATCAAAGACCCTATGTACCCCGTGAGTGGGTCTAAGGGGGAGGAAGAACAAAAGACAGTAACATCACGTGACCACATGCAGGCTCCACATTTAAATACAGATGTGACAGTAGAGGAGGAATGTTCTGAGGTAGAAAAGGACCAACGTGAGGGTGGAGGAACAAAACAAGGCAGCAGACAGATAAACATGCACAAAGTACAATGATATACACGCATGTAAGGTGATGCGCGCCCTTGTAAAAGCACTTTGGTAGAAACTCAAAAAGTTAAACATACACTTACCATAGGATGTACTCATTCCAGGTCAGGGATTTACCTTAAGGAAATTAAAGTATATGGCCATGAAAAATGGGTCATGAATAGCCACAGCTGCCTTACCTGTAATGGTCCAAATCTGAAAATGACCTAAATATGCACCAAAATGTGAATAAAGAACTTGTGGAATAGCCACACAAGGCAAAGATTCCAGCAATGAAAATGGATGATCTAAAACACACAACAGCATGATGAACCAAAGTGGCAGTAGCCAAAAATAAGAGGTTAGCTCGAATAAATTCCTGAACACATATAACCTACCAAAACAGAATCAAGAAGAAATAGAAAAAGCACGAGTACTGAAATTGAAGCAATAATTAAAAATCTTCTATCTAAAAGAAAAAGAAAAAAAATCTAGGACCTGTAGACTTTACTACTAAATTCTATAAAATGTTTAAAGAACTAATTCCAACTGAAACTGTTCCAAAAAACTGAAATGAAAGTAACTTTATTAACTTAACTTTATTAACTTTATTTTGAGAAGGCTTAGCATCACCCCTGACATAGAAACAGACAAAAGCTGGGGTGGGAAATATTCCTGGCATTTGTACACTGAGACAGAGACAGGAAAATCATTAACTCCAGGTCATCCTCCACCACAGAGGGAGTTGGAAATACCTAGGCTACATGCAAACCTGTCTCAAAATACAAATAATAAATAAGTATTCGAAAACAAAGATAATTTTTTTCCTTAAGTACAGATGCAAATCTGATGAGAAAAGGCACAAAAATGCTCAGCGAAATACTAGCAGTAAACTGACCTCAGGGGCACCTTTCAAAGGTTCTGTATTGTAGCTTTACAGTGTTTTTAAACACCCATCTGCCTTGCTGCAGAAGCCGAGGACCCGGTAGGGAGTCCATTCACGCAGCTGTAGTCGCTATCTTTGCTGTCACTAGAACCTAGTTTCTTCAGCCCTCCAACATGGACTGAAGACCAGCAGCTGTCCAAGATCTTCCACTGGGACTGCTGGGCATTTAGCTTCACAGACTGCATAGCTGCCAGGTTCTCTGTCCCCCACACCCCAGCAAACAGACAGACATTGCTGGGCTACCTAGCCCCTAATGTATAAGCCAATCTAATAAACTCTTTTTTTACAATATACGATTACTCCACTGTCTCTATTTTTCTTTTCTTTCTTTTTTATTTATTTTTATTTTTCGAGACAGGATTTCTCTGTAGCTTTGGAGCCCGTCATGAAACTCCCTCTGTAGACCAGGCTGGCCTCAAACTCACAGAGATCTGGCTGTCTCTGCCTCCCAAGTGCTGGAATTAAAGGTGCACACCACCAACGCTCGGAGCTATTTTTGTCTTTTAGAGAACACAGACTGATGCAGTCATCCTCAGGAAAACAAAGTCAGAGGAACACAAAGCTGACTTGAGAACATACTATAAAGCTATACTAACCAGCATAGCATGGTACTGGCAAAGAACTATACATAGATCAGTGAAATGAAATATAGAACACCTAATTTTATTGCAGGATATTATATGTTATCAAATTTACTATAATGTACCCCATAAATGTTTAATATATCTATTTTTTTAAAAGAAGTTACTTCCATCTTGGCAGGAATCACGCAGATACGTCAGCGTGGACCCGCATACATTGTTTCTGTTTCTTACATTGCTCTAGCTTTAAGTTTCTTCCTTTCTTACTGAGTTCCCCCATCACTCTGCCTTCTAACATCAAAGATGTGGAGCAAAGAGAAGCCTGATTCCGGGTTTGCAACATTAGAAGCAGAAACAAATGCTGTCATCTCCACGTACAGGGTAGGGAAGAAAGGGAGCCCAGAGAAGGGTGGGCAAAGCATTCGGAGAATCGAGAGAAATAAAGAAAGAGAGCGTCCTCACACCTAACAGAATCAGAAATGCTGTTCAACCGAAATCGTCTTGAGCTTTATCCTTCTTTCAGGAATGTTACCAAGAATGTCCACAGAACTCAAGGGTGATTTCTAGCGCCATCTACTGGCAAGCATGGAACCAGCTAAGACCGGCGTTGCGGGAAGGAGAAGGCGGGGCTCAGTTCAATCTGTCACTTTAAGAGGCAGCTTTTCTTGAGACTGGCTCCTTTTCTGCCTATTCTAACAAGGATTTGGGACTCCTAGGAAATGGTCTGAGCCTTCTTCTGTGCTATATCATAACCATATGGTTCCAGAAGTCATCCGTGTAAGGTAGCAGCTGCCCTTCTGTCTGCAAAAGCTGCCACTTCCCTGCAACCTTATGGGGGCCCATTGTATCCAAACTACCACGATCCTGTAATTCAGAAATCCAAAAATGGATCGCACAGTCTAAACCTGAGTTGGGGGCAGTTTCCAAAATGCTGGAGAGTGTAGGGCAGAGAGCTTCAGTCCTGGAAACGCCTGGTAAGCTTTCTTACATTTCCTAGCTTCTACAGGCCAACTGTGTTCCTTGGCTAGTGACCTTCATCTCCAAGACCAGCAGTGACCAATGCAGTCTTGCGCACATTGTTTCATCTTGATATGGACACTTCTGCCTCCGTCCGCCATTTCGTGATAACACTGGGCAGACCTCCATAATCCAAAATAACCTCCACAGTTTAAAATCAGCTGACTAGCAACAAGGCCACTTGCTACAGTGATTCCCCATCACAGTGGGCTGTACCATATTCACAGATTGCATTTTTGGAGGAGCATTATTCTGCTTACTATGCCAAGTGACTCACTCCAATGTGTAGTAAGGATAAAAATTGTTTGTATACCCATAAAAAGCAGACTACGGAAGTTACCCAGTTAGCCAGCTAAGATGGGATAGGGTGGCACAGTGAAGACTTGTTGGTGCAGGTGTGGGATAAGAGGCAATAGTCAACTTCAACCATTTTACATGGCTGCAGAACTCGTTTGGTGCTGTGGGACAATGGTCTTGTACTTTGTAAAGATTTGTCACTTGTATTTTAATAAAACACTCATTGGCCAGTAGCCAGGCAGGAAGTATAGGCAGGACAACCAGGCAAGAAAGAGGCGGGGCAATGAGAACAAGAGAATTCTGGGAAGAGGAAAGCTCAATGTGCAGCCATCACCCAGACACAGAGGAAGCAAAAACGCCTCGCTGATAAAGGTACCAAGCCATGTGGCCAAAACAGATAAGAATTATGAGTTAAGATGTAAGATATGAGAGTTAAGAAGAAGCCTGAGCTAATAGGCCAAGCAGTTTATAATTAATGTAGACCTCTGTGTGTTTCTTTGGGACTGAACGGCTGCGGGACTGGGTGGGACAGAAACCTCTGTCAACAGTTTGGTAGGGACCAAGGTATCATATCGTATTCTCACCCTGTTCCGATTGTTCTGGAAAGTGAAAACGGTATACTCTCCCAGATTGGGAGAACCACAGCATCCAAACATCACCATTCTAGAACACTTGAGTTAAAACAAGTTAAGACTTTAGTTTTGCTTCCAAGCTCTCAGCTTGCTCTTTGTAATATGCTCAGAGGCAGGGCTTACACCAGACTCTGGCTTCCTGCATTTCTATATGCTATCTCTTAAATGGAAGATGAAACTTTCTGGCATATGGGTTAAATGTCTTCAAAATGGTTTCTGACTGGCCAACACATTAATACACAGAAGCTTACCCCCATACACACTTAAAATTTCTGGCTCATGGTAAAGACCTAGTCACACTAGGAATACCTTTCTGGCAACCTATGGGGCATGGGTGTTTCTTCTCCAGACTGCCTGTTCTTCCCCCAGCATTTGCTAACAATTTGTTAACGGCCTTAGGTTCACAACTCTCCTTTCCCGGCACCTGCTATGCCCCAAGTTAGGCAGAATTCTTAGAAAGGGGGAGAGGCTCATAAGGCCCCACTCCTTCCCAAGGCCTTAGCTATATAGCTAATGCCTGCGGGGCAGAAATGAAAATAACACTTTACAGTGCTGGAACCACTGATGTTGCTGCTCAAGTAAATAACCCCCACCTATTGTCATGCAAGCAACAGTAATTAAATGCAGTGGTCTACCAAGACAAAAAAAAAATGCAATTTTTGTTAGGAAAAGGATTTTTTTGAGAGGAAGAAGATGGAGAATAATGGGGTGGGAAAATGTAATCAAAGTACATTACATGTATATGAGTACATATATGTGTGTGAAACTGTATACATGTGTGAATATACATTATGTGTGAAATTGTAAAAGAATCAAGTTTTAAAAAAGTCTCATACAGACTCATTTGCCTGACCTTAATGCAAAAGTAAATCATTCTTTTGGGACATAGGAAGTGACTCTATGTACTAAAATCTTCTCCACCAAAGCTAGTGAGTGCCCTGGGAGTCAGGTGAGGGACGGGGAAAGGTCAGCAGCTAGAACATACTGGTCTTCACTGTACAAATGATAGGAAATGAAGCTCTTAGCTTCCAGTTACTAAAAAAATACTCGAAACAAACCTCCTTGCAAGGAAGAAAGGTTTATTGGCTTAGTCATGGTTCTAGGCCATGAGTGGGCAGACCCATTGTCCTTGGGCTTGAGGTGAAGCAGGAAATCACAGAAGGGAAGTTTCGTAGTTTGAGTGCTTCACCTGACAGTAGCCAAAAAGCAAAGAGAAAGGCCAGTGTCTCTACAGTCCTTCAAGGGCACACTGGTGACCTAACCTCCTCCATAATGCCCCTCCTAAACTGTCCTCCATTTTCCAAAGGGACTACAGGGGCTGGGGAGTCACCTTTCAACATATGACCTTTGGGAAGACACTGAAGATCCACAGTAGTGCACTGCCCAACTGTAACTGCTGCCCTCAGCCTTCCCTCAGCCTCCAGAAGCAGATGACCAGCCCTGCTCTTCTTCTATAACCATACCTCTAAAAAAAAAATCAAAGCAATCACCCCTGGGACTGCCTCGCATCCCAAAATGCGAGGTCAGAGGAATGTCACCAAGAAAAACATGAGGTCTAAAAGACCTGTGTGTCATACTCCAGCAGCCCAGTTCCCATCAGTCCGGGCAGAAAGCTGGGAGGGCTGTCTGGCCCCGCGGATCACACAATCTTCACAGTCTTCAGCATATCTGACAGGACATAGGTGTCATCCCAACTCTGCCCAGGCTTCCTTAGGGTCCGCTCCAAAGCCTGGGCCATTTCCAGGAGCTCTGGTGTAGCACGTTTCTGCTCTGGCTGCAGCTGACAAAACAGGATCTCATTCACTTCGCCCTCAATTCGCCGGACATACAGGAGAGGGAAGGCTGCCTTGAGTCCAGCCAGCACTGAGTCTTTTAACTCCACATCACGACACACAAGGTTAAGGATAAAGATACCTGTGGAACAGGAAGGGAAGAGTAGATTGACCACAGATCCAGAGACGCGCATAAGGAGAATCCAGAAGTCTCTAACTGGGAGGCTGGTTTAGGGGAAAATCAAGAGAGCCTGCAGAGAATACACAGCACACAAAAGCATAGATTGTGCAGATGTGCCACTAAGAAAGCTTTAGTCTGACTCTCTAATGCTTCCCATAGCTAACACGTTACTGTAATATTCCCCATGCCTAAGAAATCTTTTAAAGAAAAGTAATTAATACCCTTCACAAAAGACAAATTTATCAATTCCACAAGAAGGTTATATTCTTGACACACACATCACATGGGTATTTACTATCCAGTGAGAAGGTCAGGGTCTTCTGACTTCTGGCAATCAAGGTTTCAATCAACCCGGCCACCAGAGGACTTTTAAAATGTAAAACACCTAGGGGTTGTGGACACAGGCTTCAAGTGACAAAGAACTGGAGCACCAATTGAGTGTAAGCATGGCAAGTCTCTCAACCTAAGTTTCCTCATCTGAAAACGGGCTCCTATGAATATTAAGTAACACAATGCCAAGTCCATGGCATCTGGAAACCATTCAAGTGGTAGCTAGAGTCACCAAGCTGCTTCAATGTGGATTACTATGACAACATTGTAAACCGCTTGGCAAGATCAACAAAAGCTGAACACCTTCATAAACCACAAGCAGTTACAGGCCTATGGACCTATTCAAGACATCTGCAAACAACATTACCAAAAACATAACACACACTAAGACTATTACTGGTAACACTGCTTCTATCGCCTCCAAACACTGGTGCCGGACAAAAGAATGGTAGCATAGTCACATGATACCAAGAGCAGTAAAAATAGACAATATCAACACAACACCATGGTCGGATCTCACAGACATCAGGCTGCGTGAAAGAAAGCAGACACTTAAAAGAATATAATACACATGACTCATCTACAGCAACAAACAAACGGGGAAAATTAAGCTGTGATGACAGTTTAATGCTTTCCCTTTAGAGGAAGAAGTCAGTCATTCAGGGCGTAAGGGGTGGCTTCCAGGGTGCTGGAAATAGTCTGTGTTTGGTGCTAGCAGACCATCAATTTGGGGAAACTAATCAAACTACGCATTTACATAAAATTTTTATTAAAGAATAATTTTGTGCTGGGTGGTGGTGGTGCACGCCTTTAATCCCAGCACTTGGAAGACAGAGGCAGGGAGTTCACAGCCAGCCTGGTCTACAGAGTTGAGTTCCAGGACAGCCAGGGCTACACAGAGAAATCTTGTCTCAAAAAACCAAATGAGAACCATTTTGGTTTTTTATGTTTTTAATTATGTATATATGTGATGTGAGGGAATATGCATGCTGTTATGCAGGCACCTGGAGTCCAGCAGAGGGCCTCAATTCCCTGCCACAGGCACCCAGAGCCCAGCGAGGGCCTCAATTCCCTGCCGCAGGCACCCAAAGTCAGCAAGGGCCTCAATTCCCTACCGCAGGCACCCAGAGCCTAGCAAGGGCCTCGATTCCCTGCCGCAGGCACCCAGAGCCTAGCAAGGGCCTCGATTCCATGCCGCAGGCACCCAGAGCCTAGCGAGGGCCTCGATTCCCTGCCGCAGGCAGCCAGAGCCTAGCGAGGGCCTCAATTCCCTGCCGCAGGCACCCAGAGCCTAGCGAGGGCCTCAATTCCCTGCCGCAGGCACCCAGAGCCTAGCGAGGGCCTCGATTCCCTGCAGCAGTTGACGTGTGTGCTGGGAGCCTAACCCAAGTCCTCTGCAATGGCTCTAACTCTCCAGCCCAAATAATTGTTTCCAAAGGACCCTACCCTCTTTCCTTCCCAGTCTCTAGGGTTTCTTACCTTCCTGAGACAGGATGCTTTTGACCTTCTGTAGGAAAAGTTGGTCCACAAACGCTGGGGGAGGACAACTCATCCCCAGTGTCGGATCCTTACTGTCTACATCAAACATGATCACATCATAGTAGGGTCGAGCTGCGAAAGAGGACACAGTGAGTCCTTGTCTTTGAAGGATAAGAGGACATCATTTACATTTCTATACACACACCTGCTCTGAAACCTGCTGTGGTCAATTAAGCCTAAAAGATGACATCATGGGGACTTTGACTATTAAAGACTCAAATGTCACGGTTTAGAGCAGTCTTTCTCATCAAAGTTCAAACCACCCTACAGCACAGAGGAGCAGTCCTCATCTTCCAGAGGCACACATTAACAGACTCATTCTAGCATGAATGGGACTCGCTATGCGTGTGGTTTTTAATGCTGGAAGAAATGAGCATCACTTTGGGAAGTTTCTACAGACTTGGAGAATGTGATGTCAAACCCCATGGTGGTGGCAAGAAGTGAGAGGAGGTGGGAAGGAAGCCTATGGTGTGTTCTGCCAGGTCCCTAGGTAATTCGAAAAGTATAATCAAAACTGAGAGCCAGTCAACTGTCCAAAGCAGCTAACCAGGCTAGGGCTGACTGATGTGGGATAGCCCTCTGAATGCTGTAAATATGTTCTATTGCCATTAATAGTTAATAAAGAAGCTGATTTGGCCAATAGCCAAGCAGGAAATCCAAGCAGAGATACAGTGAGTGAAGTCAGAGAGTCACCAGGAGTCGCCAGGGAAGCAAGGAAGCAAGATGTGAGACAACAAGCCATAAGTCCTCATGGTAAAACATAGACTAATAGAAATGGGTTAATTTAGTTGTAAGAGCTAGTTAATAATAAGTTTGAGCTAATAGGCCAAACAGTTTGTAATTAATATTAAGTCTCAGAGTGGTTACTCAGGAACTGGTGGGCAGGAGACAAACCTCCAGTTACAGCTGACCAAGCATACATTAACATTAACCAGCAACACTGGGACTATGAAGTTAAGGAAGGAACAGGAGATCTATTGAGTCTGCTGTTTTACAGAAAAGTGATGTGCACTTCATTCTATGTCTAAGGTACAAAGTGAAGGAAACCCTGCAATAGCATTTCTCAGCCTCACACTGCTGACATTTTGGATAGAAGACTTTCTGTCATTGATGACAGTAATATTCCCTCCAATTTGTGACAACCAAAACCATCTGTGCTGACCTTGTCAAATGTCTCTGAACCTGGAAGTCACTGACTTGTGCGAATGTAGTTTTACTCTATTTCTGATTTCGCCTACAGCTAAATGATTTATTTAAAAAAAAAAAAAAAAGATCAACATAGGCCCTATCTTTTCTTCCCTTTCTCTGCTTCTGGCTACAGACTCCAGCTTCCTTGGAGTGGTAGGAAGCGGCAAGGTTATAAGGTCAGAGGAGGGGATCACTGGTCTGTTTTATTGGCTGCTACACCCCAGCAAAACTTAGTCCATAACCAAATGAACACACAGGGGAAGACTGACAGGATGTGGATGACCCCTCAGAGAAGGGAACTCTAGAGACCCCTGCAGGTCTGGCAACCTTAGACTAACGTTCCATAACTAACACTCCTCTGAAGACACCCCCTCCCCCTCCCCCCGAGCGGTACCTTCTCCTCCTGCCAGGCTGGTAATGTAGGCCAGGCCATCTGCAATGTGAACCTTCATCCGGTCACTCTGAGAGAAGCCAAACCACCGGGTGGCTACTTCCAACATGGAGGGATCAATCTCAACAGCATCGACACGAGACTTTGGGAAATGATCATGAACGAAGAGGGGGAGGCTACCTCCACCTAGACCCACCACCAATAATGCCAATGGAGTCTCTGTAAGAAGAGAAAATGTCATTAATGGTTGTTCTGCCCAGTGATAAACATTTAAGGACCTAGAAATTGAGACGTCAAGACATTTGCTCTTTCAGCCTTGGTGTCATTTTGGCTAGATCCAGGAAATGAACCATGCACAAATTTACAGTCCCTTACAAACTCCAATGTAACTGGCTGACATGCTACCAAGAATCTCTTAAGAGTTACTGGATAGACTCCCATCCTCTGAAATGGAGGCACAATCTTATTCACAACCACAAGCAGCATGAACACAACATCCCTCACCCAGTTCTTAACTCAAAGAGCCTAGCCACCTTTTCAGACACCCCAACAAAACAACCACAACCCATTCAAGTTCTTTAAAGTACAGAAAGCAAAGACCCAAATTCTAACCCTAAGCAGAGAACCACAGTAGCCACAAGAGTACTAAAGGAAGGAAGAAAACAAACAAATCACCAGAAAAGGCTGGACCCTGAGATTAACTAGAGAATAGTCAGGGACTTCAGGTGAAGACAGTTGTGAGTGAACACATGAAGCTGCTTATTAGTGCAAAGTTATTTTAACTAACTATAATAAGAATTATATTTTGTGCTCAAATAAGGCACTACTGAAAGCCACACATTACCCAAAGGCTCTGGAGATGTCATAAATACCATCCAGTTAACACTATATACACATGTGAAAAGTTGTAAATAACTTAAAATTTTATGGATAACTCAAAATCTGTGTTTTACATTCCTTGCTGAATATATTTTATTATACCTTAATTTTAAAGTAAAACAAACAAAAGAAAACAAAGCTTACACCCCAACACAGGCCGCTATTTCAGGACAGCAAGCTGTATGAGGCACGTTATCTCAAGCTCATTAATGGAGACCATAGTCCAGATGAAGGACAGGAGTCTATGTGCATCTGTCGGTCTGTAGTAACTGCGTAAGCTACACGGCAATGTGCTCAGCTCTGTGGGCTTCCAGGCTCTGACTGTGGAAGGCAGTGCTATCTCTTACCTAAGAGCTGCTCTGGGTTTCTCAGCAGGGCAAGGCCAGCGATCATGGCTTTATGGTGTTCACAACAGAGGTAACTCTTATCAATGGACTGCCCTGGGGCAGAAGAGACGTCATCAGAAGCATCAGCAGGCCGCTGTTTCTTCCTGTCCTTTTTCCGTTTCTTCTGGGCTAAAGGAGAGAGTCACACTACTCAAGTCCTATGCTAGCCCTTGGAAATGAAGGATGCCGGCAGCAGTGTGCTGCAACAGCTTTAAACAGATCGGAGAACCAACTGTTAAGTAAGCAATTTTGCTGCCAACTGGTTGACATTGTATAGATAGACTGAAACTGACCATTGAGAAAATATTCATACCATAGAAATTGGCAAATTCTACAAATCAGACCCTCCCCACAAAGACATGGCTGGTTTGACATTCACCATATACTGCTGAACACCAGAGGACCAGAAAAGGTACAAAGCAAAAGCACATTTAAAACCTGGAAATATTAACTAACTAAAGCAGGCAATTGCAGGGTAAACTACGGGGCAGGGCTCCATGCAACCTTCATGTTTCTAGCTCATCTCCAGAGGGGCACACAGGGATATATATAGCAGCTGTTAAATCAGAGTCCCTTTAAACTGAAGCACTAAAGCCATTATCAAGCTTATTCAGCTTCACTACCCCTGCTCCTTATCATTGCAGAGACAGGCTTTGTTCAAGATGGGAGCAAACACTTCTGTCTGCTAGGAACCTGCCCAGACGGTGGGAAAGGAGAACCCAAAGAGCCCTGCACTTCCCATTACAAAGATCCAGCTCTGTCCTCCATCTTGGCCAAGCTTTTACTTAGTTCTTTTTAAGGACTAACGGAGTCTATCCAGATCCTGCTGGGTCCCACAACCACATCTGTGATGCCTCACCTCTGTGAGACACCTCCTTCAGCAGTCTGACTTCCGACTGCACCACGTTCCTGTTGCTGAGGAAGATGAGCCGCCGAAAGTACCACCTATCTTCCCCTTGCACATCCTCAATAACATAGTCACCGCTCAGGGCACTGTGGTCTTGGTGCTGAACAGTCCGGACTCCAATGTCTCCACCCACAGACAGGAAGGGAACCTGTAGGAGCAGACAGATTGCGGCAAAAACATCAGCTGAGTTAAGACACTACACACTGCACTTTTGGTTGAGCGTGAGAACTTCCCCCATGCCAAGGACAACAAAGCTCCTTTCTAATCCAGTGCTCTCCTGGGCCTTTAGAGACCAGACCCACTTTAGAAACTCAATGAGGGGCTGGAGAGATGGTTCAACAGTTAAGAGCACTGGCTCCTCTTCCAGAGAATCCAGGTTCAATTCATAGCACCCACACGACGTTTACAACTGTCTGCTACTCCAGTTCTAGAGTATCGGACACCCTCCCACAGGCACACATGCAGGCCAAATACCAATGCACATAAGATAAAAATAAATAGAAACTCAAATGGCAATAAATAGAAATTCTAAAATGGTAGTCCCATGAGATCAGATGCTCTTTTCTGGTGTGCAGACATACATGAAGAAGGAGAAAAAAATATACATAAAATACATAAATTTTTTTTTTAAGAATGTGAAAAGAAAAAAACACAGGCCTCCAACCCAGACACAGATGCTATAGTAGTATGGCTTTCTTTGCACTGTGTGTGTGTGTGTGTGTGTGTGTGTGTGTGTTTCAAGAATTAGACCCAGGGCCTTTTGCACAACAGGCACAACACTGATCTACAAACTTAGCCCCTAGACAGGTTCACCTCTCTCTCTCTGCTGGGAACATTTAACTCTCACCTGACTATGGTTCTCCAAACTATGGTCAGATTCTAGTCCTAACTTTCTTCTTCAATTTTTTTAAAATATAATTTTAATTTATTATTATATTATACGCATTGTGATGTTGCCTACATGTATGTCTGTATGAGGGTGTAGGATCCCCTGGAACTAAAGTTACAGACAGTTGTGAGTGGTTGCTGGGAATTGAACCCGGGTCCTCTGGAAGAGCAGCCAGTGCTCTTAACCACAGAGCCATATCTCCAGTCCCTTAATCAATTTTTTTAAGTTAGCATACAAAGTAATGAGTTTCATCATGGCCTCTCTGTGCATTTGACATTATACTTTGTCCTCATTATACTTTGTTCTCCTCCTTGGTCCTGGCCTTTGTAAGGCTCCTTTTGCCTTCCTAGCTGCTGATGGAACTCCAGAAACCAGCAAAAGCTGCTGCCAAAGCTTGGTACCTGCTGCTGGGGAGGCATCCCAGCCGGGGCCAGCTCCATGACTCTGGTTGATAGCTCTGCTTGAATGCTTTCCATGCCATCATACTGCTGGCCACGATGAAGAGCCACTGTAACCAACCTCCTGAAGCCTGCACTGGCTGCCAGCTGCTTCCGGCCCTCGTCCATGCCAAAGAGCCACTCGGTCTCTCGGCCCTGGGGTACTGGAATAGACAAAATTGGTTACAGGGAGCCATGGGGGCAAATGTTCAAGGTCCACAATCAATATGGTCCACATGGCAAAGCCAGTCACTGCTCAGAACCAGCTTCCTTCCTGTGACCCCACTGAGAGGTTATCAATTCCCAGAGCAGAGCAGCCCATCAAACCTGAAGCAAGATGCACGATACAAGTCTTGGGGGTCAGGGGAGACAGGCAGATAGAAAGAAAATGCTGTTTTAGCCATGCAGGCCTGATTCTAAGCTGTTTAAAAATACAAATAACGGGGGTTGGAGAGAGGGTTTAGTGGTTAAGAGTACTGGCTGATCTTCCAGGGGTCTTAAGTTCAATTCCCAGCAACTACATTGTGGCTCACAACCATCTCTAGTGGGATGTGATGCCCTCTTCTAGCATAAAGATGTGAATGCAGAGAGCACTCATGCATAAAATAAATAATTTTAAAAAATACAAATAATATAATCCTCACAATCACAATGGTGCAAGATGAACATGGCATTATTCCCATTTTTACAAATGAGGAAAGAGAACACAGAACTTAAATTGTTTGTCTAGGTTCATCCGGCTAGTGAATGCAAAGCTCGGACTCAACCCCAGACAGCCTGGCCCATCACCATCCTCCTGGCCATTCCACCATTCATTCCCACAGGTGGCCAGAAAAGATTCTGAAATACGTGGAAAGATGACTTGGTTCTCAAGAAACCAGATTTCCAACATATGCCCACGGTTTTGTCACCTCTCCATCTCTTCTCATCCCTCCATCCTTCTGGTACCCTCACTGCTTTCTACACATTCATGTATCACGTGGCAAGCATCATTCCTAAGAGTTAACACTTCCCAACGACACAAGACAGTTACAATTCCACTCTGCTTACAAGTTACCTGAGGAAAATAAAGCGCACAGGAAAAGTAACATTTTCAGGGTCTTCTCACGGGGAGGTACCTAAACCGGAACTGGAATCCAAAGAGTCTGCTGCAGAGCTTACGCCTCTAGCTGCTACCTTGCACTTCCTCCTTTATTTAAGTCTGCAATGGCTTTCCTTCTGGAGTTCGACAGTACACAGGCTAGACAGAACCCGACCTAGATCTCACAGCTGGCACCAACCAGCCCAGCCTTGCCTCCATTAATGCAAACTCTCTGAGTAACTAACATTTCTATACAATGTGCAATGGGTCTAAATTTACACTTACTGTGTCCTGCCTACCACCTCCATTCTCAAACTTCATCAAGCCTTTATATTGGACTACGAAAAGAGCAAACTCAAGTCTAAGAAGGCTGCTGGAGAGCTATTACTTCCTTTTCATCATACCTTAGTTAATCCCACCCTAAGATAAAAACAGCCATGACATACCCAATCACCAGGACCCAAGCCCAGCCCCGGCCCTGTAAGCCAGCCCTTCCAGGGAAAGACGTGGAGCAATCCCAACTCACTGATGAAAATGGCAAAATGATTGTCCCGCGATGGTTTCACAGTGGGGTTGTCCACCACGTGGAGGGTGTAGCGTGGCTCCCCAGTGTCCCCATTGCATAAGTCCAGAGACACACTCCCCAGCCCAGCCTTGCGGCGCAGCTGACTACACAGCCAAGCATAGTGCTGCCGCTCGCGCACGGCCTCAGCCAGTCGATCGGCACTCTCCAGCCGCATAGGCTTGCCCTGCTCCTGAGTACACAGCTCAAAGATCTGAAGGGCAGAGCCAGGGACTGGCCTGAACTTGGTCATGACGAAGGCAAAGACAGGCAGGGAGAACCGAGGCTCTGCTTCAGACACCTGGTCCTGGCTGCTGGCCACTTGGTGTACCCTCACCATCCACCCCTCCCGAGAGAAGTGACCCACTGCTTTCCTCAGGATGTGAGCCTGCGCCAGGGAGATGCAGAGGTAGCGACCGCCCACCTGCAGGACCCGGCCAACCTCAGCCAGCATCCTGTCCACCCGCTGCAAGGTCTTCTCCTCCTCGTCTGTCAGGATAGCATCCAGCGTGCCCTTGTCCAACACCACCTGGAATGTGGCATCGGGAAACTCCATCTGTGTCATGTCCATCTTCAAGAAGCTCATGTGGGGCCGTTGGCTGGCATTGCGCTCCTTCATCTGCTTGATGACCACATCACTGATGTCAATATTCACGGTATCTTGATAGCCCACATCATACAGTTGCTCACTGAGCTCTGAGTTGCCACAGCCAATCACAAGCAGCTAGAGAAAAAACAAAAATCATGTACAAAATAGAAGGGACCAAGGCAAAGACATGCTCTTTGATACTTCAGAGAGGAAAGTATCTCACCTTGCCTATTTTGTATTCTCAAAAGACAGAGCAACTACAGTGAGGAGAAAGCAAGGCTACAAATAACTCTAGATGCCATCTTGGAACTACCAATACAGGTATGTGCATCCCTGGGCCCAGTGCAGCCATGACTACAGTTCAAAACAAATCGTAAGCATTCTTAAAATACGTATTTTGGGGGGGCTGGAGAGATGGCTCAGTGGTTAAGAGCACTGGCTGCTCTTCCAGAGTTTCTGAATCCGATTCCCAGCAACCACATGGTGGCTCACAACCATCTGTAATGAGATCTGGCACCCTCTTCTGGCGTGTGGGCATACATAGAGGCAGAATGTTGTATACATAATAAATAAATAAATCTTTTTTAAAAAAAATACGTATTTTTTTGCAATTATTTCTCTATGCCACTTGATTGCATGGTTCTCAAGTGTGAGCCTAAATGACAACCTTGTACTACGACATCAAAAGCTAGACACGCCTGGGAGGAATTCACTAATCAAAACTATTTCGTCACAAGAAAGGTCATTTGAGAATAGGCTTTGTGGTGTGTGCTATTCAAAACTGAATGTGTGCCTGGAGAGAGCTCAGTAGGTAAGAGCGCCTATGGCTGTTACTGAGGAACCAAGTCCAGTTCTCAGCACCCACATGGCACAGCTCACAACTGCTTACAGCGCCCGTTCCGGGGACTCGGATAGCCCCTCCTGGCCTTCACGGGCTCCTGTACTCACATGATGCACATAAACTCATGCGGGCAAACACACATATGCATAGTCAAATAAATAAGTAAATCTTTTTTTAAAGTTTGAAGGAAGTTGTAAAATCCAAACACACCAGTTGCAATATCGATTTACCGTTAAAAACAGAGCCTGACATAACTATTTCCATGCGCTCATGCTTTCCATTTCCCCGGACATAAATCTCATAAACTCCGTTTATGAGATTTCCAAATCTGCTCCCATCACAGATTCCATCTCGTGATATTTAGCTAGTTTCCTGAAGCCAAACGTAAAAGCCCAAGTTACTGTCTCTCTCTGCGGCTCAAACTCCCATTCATCTTTCAAAAAATTCTGGTGTCACCATCTCTGGAGGGAAAAGCATCATTCGGTGAGACGTGACTAAGCTCTGGTGTCAGACAGACCTGTTTTTAAATCTCCATTTGACAACCTACTACACGTGTGACCTTCAACATTCACCTGTAAAAACAAGTGCCCCTGAATTTGCTAGGAATAAAAAGACTGCACAAGCCAGATGTTACGTTTTCTTCCCTACCGCCAACACAACCCCACCTCTTCCACGGCTACTATTAAACTTGGCAGATTGCACTCTCAGAGTGTGTGCAGTTTATATCAATGCTCCCGTGGCTTGAGGGTCGGGCACAACGTCTGAAACCTGATAAGCACTCAGTAATGACTGAATAACCATATATATCAAAAAAGCCACACAGTGCTGCCTATATGCCACACTTGGGCACAGCGACACAACACCCCTTCAGACTACTGACGGAAGTCACCATTCCAAAAACGGTTAAGTCAGAAAAGTTTCTCTGCTTAGTAGATCAGGCTGCCCTTGAACTCACAAGATCCGCCTGCCTCTTCTGGGATTAAGGGCAGGCGCCACCATGCCCGGCTCAAAGATCAGCTTTTAACTGAAAGGTTTAAAAGGCTATTTTAAAGTTGTCATTTGGCCAAAATGCTGCCCGGACTCCTGAATTGTGGGTCCGAGCAGGGTACCCATGCTTGCCTGTCTCCTAAGTTTAGGATTGCTATCTTCAGCCCCCACAGAAGAATTCCTGCCGCACGTCGTACCTTTTCCCTGGGCTTGATGTATTTGTGCAGCACTTCACAGAGTTCCAGGTAAGTTCCATACCATTCGAAAGATTTCTTCCCCCGCTGTTGGAAGAACTTCTCCCAATAGTCAACAGAGCCAAACTCCTTGGAGCTTTTAGGTAAGAGATTCATGTTCCCACGACGAGCTGCGTCTCCGAGACTACTCCTGGTGACAGATCATGAAGGGGACTCACCCCAGGAAGCCCCGAGATGCAGCCGCGGTAATCTTAGCCACTACAGACAGCATCGAATCGTTTCGCACTCAAAACCCAACCGAACACCCCTACGCGGCACACGCACGCGCGCGCAGCCGGGTTCCCCACGCGCCGCCCCCTCCTTTGCACCCTCAGTCCGTGCCCCACGTGCAACAAGCCCCACACTCGGGCTGCTGCTCTCAGAACCCAGCAACCACATCCGGGTAAGATGCCTCAGGATTGGGCGGGCGCCCATACCAGACCGGCAGCTCATTGGCCATTGAGTCTCACTTCTGGCATTTCATTGGTTGGGACTTTCTCGTAGCTTGCTCGTAGGCGCCGCGCGCTTTACCCGAGGCGACTCGAGTGGGCGGGACTTCCTGCCAGAGTCCTGGCGGAGAAGGCCAACTGCCGGGAGCTGGGAGAGGCTGCGCGCGCCGCCACAGCGGCCTCTGGGAGACTGCGCTCCGTCGCCGGTTGAGGGCGCGCATGCATTGGGAGCTCGCTTACTGGACTGGTGTCTGGATCAGGAGCAGGAGGCTCTCTTACTCGGAAGGATGTGCGCCTTGGACCTTATGTGCCTTTCTGTCGTCTCTGTCCTGCACAGCCCAGCGCTGTTCCCTTCTGCATCTCCTCTCCCCGGATCTATTTGCCACCGTTCTTGGTTAATTACTACGGCAATGACTACTTTCTCTGCTCCAAAATGCAGGGCTTCGCTATCAACACTGTAACAACGTAAAATTTCAGGAGGAAAGACTAGCAACCCATAATACAGAGGCGCCTCCTGTTCCCTTTTCCTCACCCCTGAAAACACAGTAGCCAAACTGTGAAGATTCGTTTGTTATTGGCTTCCTTCAATTGTCCTTCTGATGTCAGCTGTGAAGGCTTATGTGTCCGATGAGCATACCATCCTTCCAAATGCTCGTTTTATGAAAATATTCCAAGGAGGTTCTTGATGAAAGACTGTTTTGAAAAAAACGATGGAAGAAACAGCTCTCACGATAAAGGAGCAAGAGAGGTGGTTTATTCTGGATGCAAATACGAGTGATCATGGTCCATAGGTTCCTCAAATACCATATTCCCATGAAGTGGCAGTTTCATGGACTTTTTATAGTAACAACACAAAGTAGTAAAATAATACACTTCCAAATACTTGATGGATATATTGTGAGATGTTTAAAACCAAGCAGGACAAACTAGATGTCTGTTCCTACTTCCCAGAGGTCTTACATAATGGTCACAAAAGATGTTAAGTCATGCACAGAGAACACTTCAACCTCTTCACATTGAAGCTGCAATCAATGAGTCTTTGAGGACACAGCTTTCCAGTATTTCTTGTTCACAGTCTACACATAGTGCTAGCACAGACACTGAACACTTAGAGTAGACATAATGTTTAATTTAAAGTAATCTTCAAACATTTCATAATCATCCATTGGACTTTTCTTTAATTGAAAAATTTTTCATCTGATATATTCTGATCTATTCTGATCATGGTTTCTCCTCCCCCAACTCCTCCCAAATCTTTCCCATGATACCTCCACCCTTTAGCAAGCAAACAGGCAATAAAATAAAATGAAATACCCAGAATTTAAAAAAATAAATAAATGAAGAGATTTTAAAAAATCAACAGAAGAAACATACACACATAAACGTCCCATCAAAACACAAAATTGAAAACCATAATATACAGGCAAAAGACCTGTAAGGCCAAAAAAATGTCCAAACCAAGCAATATGAGATAAAAAAAAAAAAGTCTACAAAAATACTCGAGTTTGTTTTGTGTTGGCCATCTATGCTGGGATGGGGCCTAACCTTAGTGTGGTTAATATAACCAATTAGATGCCATTGGAGAAAATTGATTTTTCCTTTGCAAGCTGGTATCAACTGCAGATAGCTTCTTGATCAGGTATGGATGCAAGTGTCCACTTCCCCCACTCAGGGCTGGGCTCCCGCATGACTTGGACCTGTGAGGCTCTGTTCATGCTACCCCTGTCTGTGTGAACTCACATGTGCATCAATCCTGTCGTGTCAGGAAGACAGTTTTCTCAGAGTCATCTGTCCCCTCTGGCTCTTAGACCATGTGCCTTCTCTTCTGCATAGCTCCCTAAGCCATGAGGAGAAAAGTTTGATGAAGTTGTCCCATTTAGAACTCAGTATCCAAAATCTCTCAGTCTCTGCACACTGTCTAGTTGTGGGTCTCTGTGTTAGTTCTCATCTACTTCAGGAGGAAGCATCTCTGATGGTGGATGAGTAAGGCACTATCTATGGTTATAGCAGAATGTCTTTAAAAGTCATTTTGTTAATATGTTCCTTTAACAGAGCAATAGTATTTGGTTTTCCTTTAGGCCCATATCCTATCCAAGTCTAAGCTTCACGGCCACCAACAGTATCAGGCATGGATTTCATCTCTTGGAATGGGCCTTAAATCCAGTCATACAGTGATTGATTACTCCCACAGCATTTGTGCGCTAGCATATCTTGGAGACAACTCAATATTGTAGAATGTAGGGTTTGTAGCTGGGTAGGTGGTTACCTTTTTCTAGTAGCACACAGAGAACCTTCCAGGACCATGAACACTAGTCAGTAAGGGTGAAGGACCCCATAGGATTTCTCAAAACAGTAGATTGGTTAGTTGCTCCATCCCCACCCCAGTAAAGTTTGATTCTTTAGTTCAGTGGTGAGTCCCAGAGATCTGTGTTTCTAAGAAGTTGCCAAATGATGCTTTAGGGAGATGTCATCCCTGAGCTAGTATCAGATCCTTCCAGGCATGCCTCTTATAATGCTATCATTCCAAGACCACACTTTGAAAAACACTGCTTCAAATTCTAATTGAATGATAAGGAGAATGAATATGTTGTAAGACAGGATAGAAAGGTGGGACAAATTAAGGGGACTTGAGGAAAAGAAGCCCCAAAGCCCCTCCCTTTGGAATGTGGTCCTGTTTCCTAGCTGAAAGTCGCACACAAAACAAAATGAAACACAAAACTTTAACACAACTGAAAGCCAGAATTAACTACAGTGATTATGCTAGTTTTCCTAAAGATATAACAAACAAGGATGTGGAAAACAACAAAATGCTTACATAGGACCAGATCATTTAAAACCTTGGGTTTAGCCATGTTAGTACTCCCCTCTCCTCTCTAAACCAAACAACATATGGCATAAAGCTGCCCTAAAAATTCATTTATAAGAAATTCCTTAAAATAAGGAAATTAAACCAGCTCATATTTCTGAACATAATTCTACAGCTCTGCTTAATTGTTACTCCTTGTAAATTATATCCTTTGAGAAATAGAACAGCAATAAAGCCACATTATATAGTCTTTGTAAAGACACCTAAGGCCACACCCACACCACACTTTAGAAAGAGAAAGGCATCTCTTTCTAAAAACCATTGCTTCAATCTATATTGTACACTATCATTTATACATAATAAATTCACTAATTTTCCTTCACTCTGACTTGTCTTGAAATTCTTTTCTGAAAAGTAGTCAAGAATTGGTATTGCCTAAGTGGAGGTCCCTAAGGATCAGAACTCCACAGGTCATCGGTGGCAGTTCTGGGATGTGTCTCCTCACCAATGCTGATAGTTTCAGCTCCACAATTTTGAAAGGTTAATTTTAAAAAAAAAAAAATCCCCTACAAGTAACATGAAGGATGATTTGTCTCCTGCTTCACTCCCTCTGTTCTCATTGTTCTCTCCACCCAAACATTTTCCTACTATATCACACAAGGTCCCAATCAGGGCAGGGTGGGGCCTTTAGGAAATCCTTTTCAGGAGTAAAGGACATCACTTGTGCTTGAAATACTACACAACTGCGAAGAAGCTGAGCAGCATCCGCAGTGCAAGGCTTCGTCAGTTCAGTAAGTGTTTGAGACATCTAATAAGAGCTATCACTTATAGTAAAGTGGCACAGATCAAGTTGAAGATAAATGATAAGCAAAACAGTCATATGAAAGACATTAAATGGTTGCAAAAGCATCTGCAGTGGGGCTAGTGATGCTCTACAGGAAAAATAAAACAGATTTCTATAGCAGAGAACTTTGAGGCCTTTTCTGACCTAAAGGTAGGCCAAAGAAGGCTTTCTTGGGAAAGGTAGAAAGAATCTGTACTATGCTTCAATCTGTGCTGCATATCTTATTTTGTCTCAATAAGAGCACAACATGCATGGAGGAGGAGGAAGAAGAGGATTATAAAGAGGAGGAGGTAGTTCACCCTCTGGAGCAGTGGTTCTCAACTTCCTAATCTGTGACCCTCTAATACAGTTCCTCATGGTGTGGTTACCTGATGGGGAAGCTCTGTTAACCAATCATGCCTAGTTAAAGTGTGGCTACCTAGAACCCAAAAGAGAAAACTGGGACGAACCAGGTACGCACTCTCTCTGCGCAGCTCCCGCTGAACAGATAGGAAGTCAGACCTCTCACTCTTATAGTGTGAGTTTCCCCTTATAACCATTAAAATATAATTGTTATTCTTGAGCTGGCCTGGTTATTTATCGTATCGACCTAATTCACAACACCTGGCACTCAATGTGGGGCCACTAGAGTCTCTGGTAGCTCTGGCCAGCCTAAGTGAAAATATTCAACACATACTTTTAGATATATATGAATGTGTTTATATTTATAAATATATAGAGCTGGTTTTGGAGTTGGACTCTGGCTCAGTCCCTCTCTAATTCCAAGCCTGTTGTTAAGATAAAACCCAGAGTTTCTGTCTCATGTCAAGAGTCATGATATGGAACAGAAGGAGAAAATAATTTATAAAAACTTCTTTGCCTTTCTTCATATCTATTTTTGTCTTTATCATACCTTTCATTGAATATATGTCTGTATATGTCTATATAGATAATGCTTAAGTTTTCCATAATGAACAATAAATATTCCTGCAGTAATCTTTGAAGTTTCCAGGAAGAAGATGGGGCCCCACAACAACATCTCCACCTGGTTGATATGACGTCATGATACTGATAGCGCTACTACAAGATCTGTTTTGGGTACCAGCTGCACAAGACGGTTCCAAATTGGTTAGCTGAAATGGTGCACATCTTTTACAACATTCTGGCCAAACCTCCACAAAATACTCAGAGACTATTTGCGATTTTACCAGACATTAGTCTTGGAATTTAACCATCATTTACTTTCACAGGATCCCCTACAAAGAACGTCACCCCCATGACAGCTGGAAGCAATTTTAGAGGACAATGTCCCCTCTCCCAGCAAAGTTTGCCCTCAGGCTTAGGGACATCATTTAGGGGTTGATTATAATTGGTATACGGCTGAGGGATGGGGGGAATTTTGTAGGTTCAGGGATCTTTTTGAAAAAAACAGAGGGGCCGGGCGGTGGTGGCGCACGACTTTAATCCCAGCACTCGGGAGGCAGAGGCAGGTGGATCTCTGTGAGTTCGAGACCAGCCTGGTCTACAAGAGCTAGTTCCAGGACAGGCTCCAAAGCTACAGAGAAACCCTGTCTCAAAAAACCAAAAAAAAAAAAAAAGAAAAGAAAAGAAAAAAACAGAGGGATAATTGGATGATGGGATAATAGATTGGTATTTGTGACATTGTTTTTAGACAACTATATTGGTATAGATTCTTGTATATTGATACAAAGTTAAATTATATTGAATATTGTATGCACATATGCTTCTACCTCTGTTTAAAACATTGTTTATGTATTGATATATATTTACCATATTGCAGTGTACATTACTACCTCTGATCAAGATATTTATACATTGTTTACATTTGAAGGTCATTGTCCTCATTTATTGCACAGTTGCTTATTGTCTTAGTCTTTAAGTTAGATAGGTATTGAGAATTATAGATCAATAGTCATCTAAGTTTGTCATATTTATAGTTAGACTAATTGGGTTTTTAGATATGTAGAGATTATATTCTGTATAAATAGATAATCTTCAACCTCTTCAAAGAGCTGTAGAAAATGGCATTTAATTTAACTTAGAGTTCTGTGGTAATGAGACACAATCTCTCTTGGCAACACCGATCTATTCCCAAGAGAATGTTGAGCACCAAAGACACCCCACCTGGAGCTTTTCTTCTTGGCAGAACTGGCCTTTGGGCAAAGAAAATGCCCATACCTCAACCACTGACAGAGATACATAGTATCCATAAATGGATAAAACAGGACTGCCAGTCATATCCTGCCAAGACAGGGTAAGATAGTTTTAAAAAGTTTCTTGCCTTTGAAAATGGTATGTCAGTTACATTAGTCCTTAGCCAAAGTTGGTTGCTTCAACATTGCAAATGAGACTGGGTGATTGCCCAGGTAGTCAGTTGTCTCTGTCATTTGTTGCACATTTTGGAAGTTTCTCGATTGCACTTCCCATTTACTCAAGTAATATTGTTTCCCTTCTCAGATCTTTGATAGGGTTGAAGATTAGATAGTTGTAGTTACCTTCCTCATGATTTAGCCAAGCTTAATTTCAATACAAGATTTAGACTCCTTGAGATAGAATGTTTAGTAAAACTTTCGTTATGTGTTCTTTGCTTAATATTGTTTGTAATTTTATATTTGGTATCTGTTCCTATTATATATAGTTGTATTGGGTTTGGATCGATCTTGTTTAGACAAAAGGGGGAGATGATGGGGAAGCTCTGTTAACCAATCACACCTAGTTAAAGCGTGGCTACCTAGAACCCAAAAGAGAAAACTGGGATGGACCAGGTGCACGCTCTCTCTGCGTGGCTCCCGCCAGACAGATAGGAAGTTGGATCTCCCACTGTTGTAGCGTGAGTTTCCCCTTATAACCATTAAAATATAATTGTTATTCTTGAGCTGGCCTGGTTATTTATCGTATCGACCTAATTCGCAACAGTTACCCCCAACTATAAAATTATTTCATTGCTCCTTCATAACTGTAATATTGTACTGTTATGAAACATAATGTATATATCTGATATGCAACCCCCAAAGGGGTTTTGACCCACAGTCTGGAACTGATACTCTAGGAATTCTGGCTGCTTCTTTCCCCATTATCTCTACTCTTTCTGTCAAGGGCATGACATCAGAAAAGGCAATAGAAGTACTGTCTATTCAGATCTAAGTTTTGGATTCTTACAAACTGCCCCCCAAAAATGATTATTGTTAGCAGTATGTCCCACATAAAAAATGTAAGTGACTTATCTATTCTCATCCATGCTGGCCTCCTTTCTTTTTTTTTTTTTTTTTTGTTTTT
>PVIU01012038.1:0-61871 GCA_004026605.1 Ondatra zibethicus | reverse complement strand
AACCCCTCTAGCCCAGCTCAGACTGCTCAACCATCACTACCAGAAGAAAGCTGCATGAAGCTGAGTCCCATCAATCCCAGCTCCACCCCGACAAGAACGCTTGCAGGACAGGCGACCATACAGCAAGCAGGGGCTTGCTCGGCAGACCCTCCCCGACTCAGTGTATTGTTCTTCTATGATATGTTGAATGCATGTATGACTCTAGTCTTATTTGTCCCCTATGGCCCTCCCCCACCCCCACCCCCTCTCCTCCACATCTAACCTGTCTGTGGGATTGAATCTCAAGCTTGCCTCGTGGAAGCAGAGAGACTGTTCTCTCAGAGGACCAAAGGCTGCAATGGGGGTGCAGAGCCCTTCTCAACCCTCCCCCCACGTGTGTATAACCTGTCTGTGTCACCTTTCCTGCCTTGTAACTACAAACATACAAAATGTACTGGGGAAGAAAAACATACTCTGTCCTTTTAGGCAGTGTTCTCTGAAATGATCTAAGATATTTAACGAAAGATAATAATAAATTCGATGCCAGTCTTTGAGTTATAATGAATAGATTCTAAATAAGCTGTCTGTCAGAATCTGGTCTTAACCATATATAGTCCAAAAAGGCTTCTGGGCTCAAAGGAACCATGGCGTGGTCCCCTTGCTCACATTCCCCGAAACTGCCAGCAGAGGGCGCTGAAGAGACATCAGGATGCCGGCTCAGCTTTCACCTACTCCATCTACACCAGCTTGCTTACACGTACACGGTCTCCTAATCCTTACTTCATCTATAATGTAAAGTAGTGCTTTCTTGTCACGTGTTGCCCCCTGAGCACCAGCGGTGGTAGACACAGAAGGCTCAGCTCCAGGCAAGTCCTCTGCACCGGTTCCCTATGTCCTCTTCCAAGGAAGCAGGTCCAGCATACCCTTGAGGTTGTCTCCAGGTTGTTTCCCAGGGACCCAGAAGTGAAAGCCAGCCACTGGGAGGCAGCAGGCCCGTCAGCTGTACCAGGCTGGTGGGGACTTAAGCACCCAAGAACAGGCAGCCAACACAGTAGGATGGGCCCCTCGCCCAAGAGAACAGAAAAGAGCCCGGCAAAGGCCGGAGACAAGGTCAATACTTTGGTGGGCCAGCTGCACATTCTGGGTCTGCCCCGTGATTCCTGTTGTCCCCTGGTTTTTGTCATTCTGGTGGGAAGAGCCCCTCCCCACAGCGGCAACTGCTAGTGATAGGGCGCTTTGTTTTGTCGTGGCTTCTATACTAAATCTAAATCTTAAAAGGAAAAAAAAATCCACACTAAACACAAATATTTTGACACTTAATGTTGTGCTGTAATTAATTGCATTTGACCACAGAATCGGAGACAGATGCCTGTCCCCAGGACTGGATCTCCTCTCTCACTAGCCAGAGAGGCTGGACTGTGGGGTTGTGCAAGGCTGAGAGAGGAAGGTAAGTGACCAGATGTGGCTCCCTGAAGCTGGGTAAGCCAGGGTACACCAGAGCCTATCAGCTCCTCAGTGTCTCCCCATGACTTGCCATCTTGAGAGCTGTGGTAAAAAACTGTGGTGCTGGAGGATGTTCCGATCCCACCAAGTCATGGCCACTGACAGGTCCCCCCACCACCCCAGCCTTCTGGAGGATGCTGCCCACATCCAGCATAAATCACTCCCTTTAGTTAATTCTCTCTTGACAAAACCTTCCTAGAACCTACAGAGGTGTGCTTTCCTGCTGTTGTAGGCATCAGTCCAATCAAGTTGATAAGATTCACCCATCACATATACTCATCTCTGTAGACATCTGCAGTGGGCTGAACCTTTGTGACTTCTCCAGACCCTATCACAAGAAGATGGTAAGAGGGGCAGAGCCTTTGGGAAGGGATCAGGCCAAAAGGTAGAGCCCTCAGGAATGGGGCTTTTCCCTTATTAGAAGAAGCCAAGTGTCTTAGTTCCTTTTGGTGTGGCAAGACATCATGACCAAGGCAACCTATAAAAGAAACATTTGGCTTGCAGCTCACAGATCCAGAGGGTTAGAACCCATGGCCGTCATGGTGAGGAGCAGGTCAGCAGGTAGGCAAGCTTGACACGAGAGCAGCAGCTCAGAGCTTGCATCTGACCTACAAATACGAGGCAGAGAGACCGAGGCAGGGGAATAGAAATTGCACGGGCCTTACAAACCTCCAAGACTTCCCCCAGCGATACACCTTCTCCAACAAAGCCGTGCCTCCTAATCGCTCCCAAACAGCTCAAACAGCTTCGCTGACTGGGGAACCAAGTGTTCAAATATATGAGCCTACCCTACCAAGGGATGAAGAGATAGGTTAGTCAATAAAGGACTTGCCTTGCAAGCCCAGGGGCCACCTTCAGCAATGCCCTGAGCCCTGCCAGCAAGAACCATGCTGACGGCACTGTCCCACCCTCTCCACTACAGAGCCCTTTGTAGGGGGCCTTGGAAGAGGAAGAAGAAAAATGAAGTGCTTGAAAGACCCAGATCAATATTGACCAAAGTGAAGGTGTCCATACAAGTGCCAGCAAGGCACATTGGATACACCATTGTGAAGAACCCCACAGCCCAGTTGGCTGAGCTATGAGGAAGGAGGAAGAAGGCCACTGAGGAGGACATGCTGGCAGAGATTCATGAGTGGCCCCAGAGGAGGGCACAGCACCTCTATGTACCTGGTGGGTGAACCAGGGATTCCGGGAGAGCTCAGCAACCCTCACTGCTCTGACCCTGCTAGTGGCCCCAGCTGTACCAAATAGATCCCGGCTTTTTCCTCAAGCCGCCTTTACCTGGTGCTAAACAGAATTCAGGACCCTGCTGTGGTGGCCTCATCTTAGCTGCCAGTAGAGCCTCAATGTACCCACCTGGCCTCGTGGTGATTACTCAAGGAAGAGAGAGATGGAAGGATCCATTCCTCGGCCATCCAACTGCCATGACCCAGGATGATGACATCCCGATGAAGATGACCATATTGGTGGGAAGGAAGGGAACCTGAGAGCAGACATCTCCATAGACTTAAGAAGGGACCCAGGATCTTGGGAAGAGACTGCACACTGGCTCACCCCAGAGGCTGTCCATCCATCCCCACCTCCTGGTGGGAAAAGAATGCAGAAAGAATGAAGAAAAACTCAACACAGTCCATTTGCAAACTTCAGTCTTCTTGGGCTTTACACAGAGATGGGAGCAATTTCTGTAAAAACCAATCCTACAGCAGCACATAATAATCACAAAGCAGAGCTCCCACCTAACTAGTCCACAGCTAGGCAACAAGGCAATGAGTCATGGTAAAAACTGAAAAGGTTATCATGGAAGACTCACAGCCACCCCCGGACAACTCCCATGATGAGTAATGATCAAGGTGCCTGGTCTGAAGGGCGGAGAAGCTGGTGTACCTGCTCAGGCGGGGCAGCCATACTCCTCACTGAGAGATGGAATTGGGTCCACACTTTGGTTAATAATGTACTAGCCTGGGTACCAGGGAGAGCTCTGGGCGGCATATCTTAGTGACTGGCAAAATGAAAGTAGAAAAAAATAATAAGGGAGCTGCTTTGCTGGCAGTCTAAGCCCACGTCTAAGCTCCGGGTCTGCATGCCCACAACAGCCACACTTTGGCCCCAGGTAGGTACACATGAGTGGAGGGGCACCCAACAAGGACCAAGGAAGCCCTGGAGCCAGGCTGGGCATTGAGTTGGGCCTGGGATAGGAATCTAAGCATGGGAAAAGAATGGTCAGGCCTGGGGGCTTTTCAAACAGGGGGCCTGTTGATAAACCTTGAAGGAGCAGACAGGCCTCTGTTGTTGCCACAGGCTCAGTCCCTGAAACAGTCTGTCTTTGTTTCCTGGGGCATAGCCCTGAGCATCCTGCCTGGACAACCTTCCCCTGGGACTTCTTGAAGCCAGGAACCATGACGGAGGCCCCATCTGCTGGAGCACCCCATTGGCTGAGCACCCAGCTTTGAGGCCTTCATGGTCCTTCCACAGTTCCAAAGTGGATGTCTGGCTCATGCTCAGAGCCTTCAAAGTCACTGTTTACGTCTAGCACTTCCTGAATTCCCAGAGGATAGGCAAGGCATGAATGTTTATTTTGGCCCATAGGATGTCCTGCAAACATGTCCTGGGACAAGCTGACCCTGTTATCTGAAGAAGTGCCAAGCACTTCCTCAGTATCATAGCCAGTGCTCTGCCACCAGGGGACAGGCGTACAGGAACTGGGTGGAGAAGGTCCAGAGTGGATGCTGACCACCCTTGTCCAACCCCTCCCTCTCCTCATGCCAGGTAAGCTTTGACATCCACTGGAGACGTTCCACTGGCCTGTGAGAAAGCAACGCAGGTATTGAAGGAAAACGTAAATGGTACTAATTGCCAAATCCTTTGAATGTCACTTTCCGTGGAGGGTGGGCAATACAATTAAGTTCATTATTTTGAGACAAGGCAATTCTCCTGGATTTTCTGGGTCAGTCCTAAATGCAATCACGTGTAGTGATAATAGAAAGGCAAAGAGATCACACACACACATACACACACACACTGACAAGCTGATGGCAGAAACAGGCATGGAAGGACTTCTGATTGGAAGTCAGAGCCAAGGAATGCCAGGATCTAGAAGAAGCCAGGAATGGACCTTCCCTCAGAGCCCCTGAGGGAGTGCAGCCCTGGCAACACTTGGCTTTCAACCCAGTGGTCTCCAGAAGAGCGAACAAGTAACTGTGTACTGTTTCCAGCCACCAGGGAGGTGTTGACAGTAGCCTCCAGATAAATCAGAGGCACTTCATCTGCCCCATGATGCAGGCAAATCTCAACTATCCCCAGGGACTAGCCCTGAGCATGGTCACAAGGACAGTTCTAAAAATGAGTGTGTGGTGAAGGATTGGGCCTGGCTTGGATGATTGCAGCTGGGGAAAGTGTACGGGAGGGGGAATATAGACACACATACTGTGAGGATGTCTTTTGGCGGTCATGCGGCGAAGGCCTGTGGTCACACTGCAGGCTCATGGGAAGTCAGGAAGGGATCACTCAACGTATTGAATCACGAAGATGGAAGGAGTTGGGGTTTGGGGCTGCCGGTTTTGCTCTGTTTTGTCTGTCGTTTTTCAGCAAGCATTGGAGATCTGATCTAGGGACTTCCTCTTGTGAGGCAACTACTCCGCTAGTAAGCTACCGTCCAGCCCCAGGAAAGTTTATTTTGTTCTGTTTTTTGTTTGTTTGTTTTTGTTTTTTAATACAGGGTACTGTTATGAAGCCCAAGCCTGCAACACCACATCCTGCTGGAAGGTTGTTTTGACGACAAAGAATGCCAGGAAGGGTGTGCAGGGAGGCCACTGGACTGACACCAGGAGTCCACAAGACACTGAAGCCTCACGGATGACAGGCCTCCACCTCCTCTCGGCCTCTTGGCTTTGCCTAAACTTGGTTCTCAGCCAGCATGATGAAAAATAGAGCCTAATCTGATCCCATGGACCACTGGAATCCTGATGGAGGAAAATACGGACTGCCAATAAGTATATATGCGCACCATTTGTGGAAATGCAAAATGGTGCAGTTGGTGTGGAAAAGAATGGTGATTACTCAAAAACAAGGAACACGATGATCCAACAACCTCACTTCCAGCTGCAGCAGTCCCTGCTTGCCTAAAGTCTTGATCCATGATATTGTAGCAGGATTTAGAGTTACCTAAGGGGCAAGGACAGAATGGTAATTTCCCAGGGCCACGAAGAAGAGAGGAAGAGGAGGCGCAGGTTTCAGCTCTGTAAGATAAAGGGTTCTAGAGACAGGCAGGGCCATTCCTTCAGAAAGCATGTAAAGGCATTCACAGATGTCTGTGTGATATGGATTAGATCTGTGCTAGTTTTTAAAGGTGATTTTTAGTTAGGATCCAGAGTAATTACTTTCCTCGTGGCATCTTTATACATATGTCATTACACATTGCTACTGCAACCCTTTCCCATTACACTATTCTCTACCTCTCCCTCTTTTTCTTTTTTTTTTTTACACACACACACACACACACACACACACACACACACCAGAACACAGATTTACATCTAGGCTCTGCCTAGGGAAGGAAATATGCGGTGTTTGTCCATATGTTTATTTCACTTAACACAGTGATTTCCACTGCATCCATTTCCCAGAAATGTGATCCCACCTCTCTCTATGGCAGTGTAGAGTTAGGAAGACTCTACTTTTCCTGTTCTTTCACTCTGCCTTTTCTCAGCTTTATTCCTTTTTACAATTTTGCTTTTTCCTTATTGTCTTTCCCCACTAACATTTTTCTTTATTATAAATATAACTTTGTATTACTTTGATTTTTCATTTATTCTACATTTTGTTGTCTTTTTAAAATATTGTTAGTGGAAAATAGTTTTTAAATTTTCAGAGTGTACCACTGTATCTGATTTGTCTTTAACGTCGCTGTTGCTACCACTGCTTCCTCTTTGGATAGGACTGGGGGGGGGAGTTCTCCATAGAAGCTAATCACTGAGACCCCCCCAAAACAGACACTATCCACCCCCACATATGCACAAATCTCAGCACAGAAACACAAAAAGCACGGTTTGGCGGCTCATATGACTCCTCCAAAAATTCATAGCTTTTCAGTAACTGAGAATCTAAAGATACCTAAGTGGATGAAATGCTGTATAGAGAATGAATTCAGAATATTTTTAAGGGACTCACAAATTAAAAATAAATAAAAACAATAAATAATTAGTCCAGTGAATTAAGGAGGACAACACAGTATATGAGAGATATTGTTCTCAATTTTCTAGTACTGCGATCCTTTAGTACAGTTCCTCATGCTGTGGTGACCCCCAGCCATAAAATTATTTTAGTTGTTACTTCATAACTGTAATTTTGCTACTGTTACAAATTGTAATGTGAATATCTGATATGCAGGACATCTGGTATGTGACCCCCAAAGGGGCCGCGACCCACAGGTTGAAAACCATTGCATTTGATAACTGAATTTAGCAGTCATTACAGAATACTCCGTCCGGCAGCAAGAACATACATTTTACTTTTTTTTTCAGTTCTGAAACTTTTTCCAAAATATTTTATACTCTAAAGAAAGTCCTGGGGCTGGAGAGATGGCTCAGTGGTTAAGAGCACTGCCTGCTCTCCCAAAGGTCCTGAGTTCAATTCCCGGCAACCACATGGTGGCTCACAACCACCTGTAATGAGGTCTGGTGCCCTCTTCTGGCTTGCAGGCATACACATAGATAGAATATTGTATACATAATAAATAAATATTAAAAAAAGAAAAGTCCTAACAAATACAAAATATTTAAATTATCTCTTGCCTCTGATCAGATCATATTGGAATAAAATCAGAAACTAACAGCAAGAGACATAGCAAAAAATATACAGACACATAGACTAGATAACATGCTTTATCACAAATATTCCATGTTTTCTCTCATACATGGGATCCAGAAATACAACCCACACAGTTGAAAGCAGAAGAGGTGATACTAGGGTAGAGCAAGGGGACTGGGTAGAGAAGGAAGACGGAAGACGGACGGTAAGAAAGAGCATTGGACGAGTGAATCGTGGTCAACGCAACATGCATGCTACATGGAAATGTCACAGTGAAACCCACCAATATCACAGCCCATATTTATAATTATAACTTTAAAGATTAAAAAAAAAACAGAAAAGAAAGGTGAGTTCACCTGATAAAATCCTGAAAGAGTTGAGAACTGTTAGTTGTGAACTTCTCTGTTTAATGCTCTCAGACTACAGTCATCGTGGCAAGCGAAGCCACGGTTAAGGTAGACACTGCTGGCAAGGCAGTTGGGCGTGGCTTCTCAGGAAGGTGGCTGGTCAGAACAATATCCATTTCCCGAATGTGCCCCTCTGAGGAAGAGACTTGGGGTATCCTGGGGGCGGCAGTGGAGCCCACTAGATCCACAGTAACACAGATGGTCTTGACATCATCTTGCAAGCATTCCTTCCAGGAAAACTGTCAAAAGGGGGTGCGGCCTCACAAGTTGCAAACTCATTTCCCACTGAACCTACTACTCCAATGGTGACTGATAAAAACCTCCCAGATCAGACAGTAAGGAAAAGATGTAAGGAATGATCAGGGCCGATGTGAGTATGGTCAGTGTTGAGTCACAGGCTGAAAACAGGAGGGATTTGCCCATTGTGGGTCTTCACAGCAGCTTGGGGGCAGCTGGAGATCCTTCCTCTCCAGCTATGAAGACCAAGCCATGCCTCATCTGCTGTGGTAGAGGCATTTGAAATTCCTGAAGTCAGGTCTCACCATTAGTGAGCCTATTGGAGGGGTAACAACACTTTGTTCTCTGCTACAATTCTGCGGGCGGCAGAGAAGGGCTTTAGAGAAACTAAATACACCAACCTCATCCCCTGCCTTTGAGAGGGATTTTAAAGACAGAGAAACATCCCACCCATCCACCCCCCTTTGCATCAGCAGCTACCTGTGGCCCAATTAAGGAGGTAGTCAAGAATAAGGACTGATCACCCAGCCAGGCTACTAGGCTTTCCTTTCTGGGTCCAATACACTGGGGCTCCCATGCCAGCAGGAGCTGGTAAGACTGTCACTGTGACATTTCTATAGCCTGGGACCAGGGACCAATAGCTCATCGGAGAATCAGGGGTCCTGGGGACCTGACGATTCACACTGCGCTCTTCAGGCTTCTAGCCCCAGCACCCCCATAACCATTCAGCCCTTTCACACCCGTGGGGAGCCTGTTCCCAGGCCCAGGCCTGGACTGTGGTGATGCTGAAGTGGGGTCAGACCACAGCATCTAGGTGTAGGCTGGGGTGGGCCCTACAGAGACAAAGCACATCCTCTGTTCCCGTTCTTAAGAAGAAAGGCCCAGCACTTGAGATCAGGAGACCCTGCCAAGAGGAAATCCCCAGGCCTGGGGTGGGATGTGCAATCCTTCCAGGGTCCACGGCTCAGAAGGAAGTTGGCTGAAGTTCTGCCTATTAGCTGAGCAAACAGCACATTTCTCAGGAGGGTGAGGTTCTACCCCTGGATATATGAGACCCTCAGGAACAGGCTCCAGGAAGAGTGTCCTAGGTCCATCTTCTGAGTCTCATTCCACCATGAAGCTTACCATCACCTTCCTAGTGTTCTGTGTGGCTCTGCTCAGTGACTCTGGTGAGTTCCCTTGGGGCTTGGCATCTTCTGTGGAGGGACCTGCCATCAGTACCTGCTCTTTCCTGGCCCCTATTCCAGTTGCATTTGGCCCTATAGCCTCCCGCTCTGGTGCAGCGGGTGCTGATGACAGCTTTTCTAGCAGAAATGCCTCCAGAGGAAGCCAGATGCTCCTCTGCTTACCCCTTCAAGGCTTTTCTCTCTTTTTTTTCCTGTGGCCTTCAAAGCCTTTTGTCAGGCCCACTGAGCCTTCCAGCTACCTCTCACATGCCCACCCACCTTTGGCTTCTTCTCTTTACCCACCAGCTTGACAACTGAGTCAAAGGCCAGCCCTGGCTTGAGAACAGCCATCCCATCTGTTCTAAACCTGATTAATGTCCCCCATTCATTAAGGCAAAGTAGGAATGTCCCCAACTCTGAAACCCTACCCATCTCCTATTGCGCTCTCTACAGCCATATCCTCCCTCCTCCAGCCCACTATGAGGTCACCCTTTCCTCGCTGTTGGTGTCTCGTTTGACACCGGGCAGTCACCAACCAGGAAGTAGGTGGGTGGCTGTGAAGTCTCCCTTAGGTGCCCTTTCTGGAGGAGCTGGGTCTTCAGGATCCTTGAGAAGACCCTAGGTTCTCTGTTTGTGTTGGCAGGTATTGCTTTCTTCGTGAACTCAGTGGCCAAACCTGTGGCAGAACCCGTGGCTGCCCTTGCCCCAGCTGCAGAGGCTGTGGCTGGGGCTGTGCCTAGCCTACCATTAAGCTACTTGAGCATCCTGAGGTTCATCCTGGCCGGCCTAGGCATTCCGTTGGATCCCCTCATAGAGGGTTCCAGGAAGTGTGTCACCGAGCTGGGCCCTGAGACTGTAGGGGCTGTGAAGACCCTGTTGGTAATGTGGGCATCTTCCCTGCATGGCTCTCTCTCCCTATGTGGGTACCTCTCCCCAGCCACCTTCACCATCATGTAGGAGGCAGTCCAGCCTGCATCAGGAAACCCCTGCTTCCTGTTCTGCTTCTGCCAGCCATACCCTAACCAACCTGTGTGGAGCCCAAGGAGTTGTCGGGGTATACCTTTCACAAGTGGCTGACAACAGGCCATGACACTTGTCCTAGAAACCGCCCCCCATGGGGTTCACAGGAACCTTCCTCAGAACCAGCAGCTATGCCTTTCTGTCTGAGTAACCTCAGGTGCCCAGGTCCTCTCCTCAGCAACCTTTGGTAGCAGTGAAGGACACTCTTAAGCTTGGCTTCTCTTTTCCAGGGGGCCCTGACAGCGTTCGGTTGAGGTGAACCAGGAATGACTCTGCCTACTGAGATGTGCTCTTCAATGAGGGGTGGAAACCCTACCACTCACGACTTCCTTCTGCCTTAATAAACGTGACTAGAGCAGCTCTGCAGTTGATGCCTTCTTGCCTCAAAGCCAATCCCTATAGGAAACCAAAAGCATCGTGCCTGTGTGTGTGGGCGGGGAGAGGGTGTTATTGCTTTCTGTGGTTTCTGGTGTCTTTGCTCAGATATCCGGATATCTTTGATTTCCTCTATTCTCTGTTCTACCAAAGAGACCATAATGGTCTGACCCTAATGTTCAAGGAAAGGCCCCATAGAACTCAAACACTGATACCCACATGAGGGGACATGTCCCAGCAAACTCCATTAATAACTGCATTATGCTTCCTGGGAAGGGCTTCACTCACCTCTCTGACTTGGATCTTTTACACTAAGACATAGGGCTTGAAGTTTTCCATTCCTATTATGGTAAGAAAAATCAGGGATTTAAAGTTTCCAATTTGGGGAGGTGATTTGCTCACAAACTAGAGTAAAGGGAAAGGCCACCTAGGCTCAGATGAGGTTTGAATCTCATTTTCAATACATTGACCCTACGATCATCAAGGGGTATGGATCTCTATGGAAGACACTGTTCTGAAGAGTCACCAATGCTAATAAGATGAATTGTTTTCCATCTCTGGTGAAGCAGGTAGGGACTCCCTGACACGTCCCTGGATAACAATAACATGTCCAGACTCTGTAGATTATCTGATAACTATGCCCTAAGTTGCCATGGGAACACTGTACACTACAGAAGCTCACTAGACCTGGGAGTGGGCAAGCTTGTACCAGATAAAAAGAGCCCATTCTGAGCCGGCTCTGCTACTCTATGTAATTTGTGGATTCTCCTTCGGGACAATAAGAGATAAATGCTTGGAAGAGACCTTAGGACTGAAGCCCAAGCCCAGCTCCTGCAGATTCCTGGGGAAATTAAACCAGCATAATCCTGAAGAGGCTGGTCCCCCAATCTATTCTTTGAGAAGTGTGGGGAGTGCAAAAGGGTGGGCTGTATTGGCTGTAACATGTCACCCAGGTTCCCCTTCAAGAGGTCCTTTCCATAGCTCTTTTGAGTGTTGGCCACTGACAGCAGCCAGCTGTGTTGCTTACTGAGAACTGCCCTCAAAGAACTACAAGGTCACTCTGAGCCAGAAGCCTGGATTCTGGCTGACACAGGATCTGTTTATTTCTATGTCACCAACTCTCTGGTATAGGTCATAAAGACCTGGACTCTTGGCTTCAAGGGGTAACAAATCTGAAGGGTCTTCACAGGACAAGGATCTTTACACTCGCATGGAATCATCTGAGGGCTTTGTGATTCCATTACCTCACAGCTTCTCCTTTGCCCAATACTAATTCCTTGATTTTTTTTTTCCCCACACCACCACAGAATTGTTATTACCTTGACGATGTGTGCAATGTTCTGGAGGATGGCTTCCCAGTCACACAAGTGTCATCTGCATTCTGGTGCCTAAATTTCATCTTTCCCCTTTTCCTTAAAAAATGGTTTGTTTATGTGAATGTGTGCATATATACATGCATACACGTGTGCAACGAGGTTAGAAAGAAGTGTCTAATTCCTTAGTCCTGGAGTTATCAGCAATTAGCAACTGCCTGATATGGGCACTGGGAACTGAACTCGGGTTCTCTGTAAGAGCAGCAAGCACTCTTAACTATCTATTTCTCCAGCTCCCAATTTTCATCTTTCAAAGGTTGCACCATCTCTCTATCTTCTCCTGTTGAATTCCTGCACATAAACCTGTATCCCAGAGAACTCACCATGAGACAGGTTCTATTTGCTTAAGAAAGACATCTCTGTTAAAACAAACCAAGACAGGTTTGTAGCATGAATAACAAAAACCCAGAGACAGATATTGGGGTTTGACCTAAAGATCAGGAAAGCAAAGCAGCCAAACCACTAGAGTTCTTATTTCTAAGAAACCCTCAGACTGAAAGAGAGTGAGTTCCTGTCTCATCCCGGTTTATATTCCTCTCTAGTGCTGGGATTAAAGGTGTGAGCCACCACTGCCTGGATCTGTTTCTGCATTGATCTTGTGTAACCCAGGGTGGCCTTGAACTCACAGAGATCCATCTGCCTCTGTCTCCCAAATCCTCGGATTAAAGGTGTGCGACACCATTGCCTGGCCTCTAGTGGCTTAGTTTTTTACCTTCTGGTTTTTAGGCAAGCTTTACTTATACAACATAAATAAAATATCACTATACAGGCTAAAACAGGAACCCACTAAAATCTACCAGGGAGAAAGAAAGAATTAAAAAGTTTCATTTCCTTTAATAAATCTTACGTTGCTCATTTGCCATTGTAACCATGAGAGTACTACAAAAGTCAAATACGTTTAAAGACAATCTCTGAAACTAGGCATTAAAAAGTAAATCTAATTTTGTTTCTGAAGATAACAATAGAGGTAATCCATATAATGGAAAAAGATGGCAGTTAAACTCCAACCTGGTGTGGAAGTGGGCAGGCCCTAAGGACAAGAATCGCCTAAATAACATTAGATTTTTCCTGGCTGTGGCATTGCTATCCTGAGGCCGTCTGTAGCACACTCTAGGTTACATGGATAATTGTGAGCTGGGAATATAGCGCAATGGTAGACCTACATGCACAAGGCTTTAGATCTCAGTCCCAGTACTGGGAATGAAAGGATCTTTATTTAAAAAAAATAAATTTTTTTGGGTGTAATTGAAACCCAAGGTTTTTTCTGGCCAAGTTAAAGGCAGTACTGACTTAAGATCAGCAAGTTTAAGTAAAAACCTTCTGGCTCAAAAGAAAACCGAAGTAGGACAGTCAACGCTTAACATATTAATTACATTTCCATCATTGTGACCATAGCCAAGACCAAGATGACCTATAGAAGGGTTTCCGATCCCAGAGGCCTAAGAGTTCACTGTGATGGAGCAGTGTGGCAGCAAACCAGCAGGAGCAGAAGCTGAGAGCTCACAGCTTGAGCAGCAAGCACCAGCAGAGACAGAGAGCAAACTGGAATGCTCTGGGTCTTTGAAACTTAAAAGCCGGTTGGCAGTGACACACCTCCTCCAACAAGGGCACACCTAAGCCGCCCCAAACAGCACCTCAAACTGGCAACTAAGTATCCAAAGTCCAAGACTATAGGGAACGCTTCTCTTTCAAAACACCACAGATCTATTTTATCTTTAGGGGAAATTCTCATTTCTATAGCCAGAACATGACCATCAGTGGCTAAAAGCACTCCTTCCTGCGTTATGTATTTTTGGTCTTTAGATGCAATTTCCTGCTTTAAGAACAAGAACTCTTTGAATTAATAGTTAAGTAGAGGCCTGGTGCAGGAAGCATAAGAGAATCAGTTTTTCGGATTAGACAGGAAGTTACCAATGACTACCAGGACCACCTCAACAATACATGGGCCGGAGATCATGAATGATAACAGGAATAGCTGGAACAAATATGCCCCACCCAGTGCCTTTAAATCCACATTCTTGATACCTTGGGCAAATAATGGCTTATTAGATAACCTTTTGCCAAAGGATGCAGGGAAACTTGTTATTTAGAAAATGGATACAAGAAAGGTTCTAGACCATGATGGGGAAACCCACAGAAACAGCTGACCGGAGCTAGTGAGAGCTCACTGACTCTGGATTGACAGTTGTGTGGCTTGGGGTTTATGGGGTTACTGGCCGTGGAACCAGTATTTATCTCTAGTGCATGAACTGGCTTTTTGGAGTCTATTCCCTATGGAGGGATACCAACCTAGATACAGAGAGGAGGGCCTTGGTCTTGCCTCAAGTGATGGGACAGACTCTGTTGACTCCCCATGGGAGACCTCACCCTCTCTGAGAAATGGATGGGGAGTGGAGGGAAGAAGTGGGGGAAACAGGAAGAAGAGAGAGGGAATTGGGATTGGCACGTAAAATAGAAAAAGATTGTTTTAAAAAAATGTTAAAAAAAGAAAATGCAGGGGCTGGAGAGATGGCTCAGAGGTTAAGAGCACTGGCTGCACTTCCAAAGGTCCTGAGTTCAATTCCCAGCAACCACATGGTGGCTCACAACCATCTGTAATGAGATATGGTACCCTCTTCTGGCCTGCAGGGACATATGTAGGCAGACCACTGTATACTTAATAAATAAATCTTTAAAAAATGGATAAAAGAAATAACCAAGAATGTGTCTTGCCTTTCTGAATCCAACACAGGAAATCACTTGATAAGGGAACTGTTTTTATAAATTGTGAGCAAAGCAATATTATGGGGTAGCTTTTTTTAAAAAAATATTTTTTAAATAACACTAGATGTCTCTGTTCTGTGAGGTTGGTAGTAATGTCCTACCTACAGTACCTTTAGTACCTAATTGTATTAACTTTTTTCTCTTCTCCCGACTTGGGCAATCATGAATTTCACTCATCTTTACAAGGACATAGCAAAGGCCAATCTTATTTTCCACTCCTTATTCCATAATTCTCTGCTCTACTCCCCATTCCTTCCCACGGTCTGCTTTGGCTTGTGCTGTTACTAGATCCCTTTCTTCTTTGATGTCTGCACTGTAACGTCCCTCTGTGCTTGCTTCAGTGTTGTTTTCATTCCCTTTTCTTTGATCCATGGACTATTTTGGTGTTACGTTCCACTTACTCTTAAATTTTCCAACTTAATTTCATGTCACTAACTAGAGCTTAAATTTTGTATTAATTCAAACCATCCCTGTACAGTTGAAAAGGCAAGCACTCTATTAGTCTTATGCATTTATTAGATTTAGTTGGGTTATAGCATTGCTCAATTTCCTACTACCTTATATTCTGCCCAGTTTTGTTTTGACATGGAGCCTTGCTATGCTGTTCAGTAACTGGTGGTGCGCCAGCCCAGCACTTGAGTGGTCAATGACTTCTCCATCGTGTTGGCTTTAGTCCACAAGTTTGGAGCTCTGTGGTCTGGTGTGCTCATCATTACAAGCAAACCCTTATTTTCTAATGATTAAGCCTGTGTTGTCTGATTGGCATGGTCACTTGCAACTTATGTGTACGTGACATTTAATCTGCTCATTGCCAACCTACCTGCATCTTTGAACCTAAAGCATCTCCTGTAGCCCGCATATAATTATGTGGGTGCTGAGAATCTGAACTCAGGTCCTCAGGCTTGTACAGCAAGTGCTTTACTTGCCAAGTCATCTCCTCAGCCAAGCTTTGCTTTTTTAGGTTATGAATTCATTTTTAACCTGAAGATCTTTTTAAAGACAGAACAAAGTGTAAATTGGGCAGTAAGTACACCATGTGCGCAATGGAGGTTAAACCCAGGTCCTCTCCAAGACTCCTAATTGCTGAGCCATCTCTCCAGCCCTTCAATCAAAGGACCTATGGCACAAGGAGTCTTGTGCTCTACAGGAAACTGCTGGGCTAACTGCAAACCTTACACTTTCATAAGACACTTCATCTTTTCATAATTTTGCCACAAAAATTTCCCTAACAAATCATTTTCCACCTCACACACCATCTTCCTCCAGTGCAGTATGAGCCCTTTCATAAAGCTGGCCGACCTAAACAAACAAACAAACAAAAAAAGCCCAGATCTTCAGATTTTTTTTTTTAATTTCTGTTGAATATCCTGATTTAGTACAATTACCATCTACTTCTGTTTTGTTTCTTAAGACAGGGTTTCTCTATGCAGCCCTAGCTGTCCTAGAACTTAATATGCAGACCAGGTTGGCCTCAAACTCAGAGATCCACCTGCCTCTGCCTAGGATTAAAGTGTGGGATTAAAGGCATGGGCCACCACTGCCCTGCGTCATCTTCTTGACCAATAAAGTATTATAATACACATTTTGGGTAAGATAACAATACTGTTCACATTACTGTATGTAATTCTACCATCTTATACAACAAAGCCTTTTCTTTTACTCTATTGTAATTCATGCAGATTTTTGTTTTCACTATTCCTGCTGTAATTAATAGCTCTTAATACCCAAGTTCTATATTAGAACTGATTCTAGCTTGCCCACACTTATAAAAGGAGACCTCTTAATATAAATATACATAGGCACTACTATACTTTACACTTTACTAGATATTTCCAGTGCCTCCTGTACAAAATGCTCAAATCAACTTTACAATGCTTTGGCTAGTTGTGATACATGCCTAGAATTCAATTTTTTTAAGACCGACTAATGGAATGTTTGTGTGTAATACAGACCAACAACATGGTAGTTCCCTACTTTGCACAATGCAAGGAGTCTCATAAAGATGAGCCAACAGGCCAGAGATGGCCTTCAGGAGCACTTGCTGCTTTCTTGTCAGTAAACACACACACCTTAAATTTTTAATTTTGGTTTTTTGAGACAGGGTTTCTCTAACAGCCCTTGCTGTCCTAGAACTTGCTCTGTAGACCAAACTGGCCTCACAGAGATCCACCAGCCTCTACCTCCCAAATGCTGGGAGCACCACATTACAAGTGTGCACCACCACTGCCCAGCATTTTTTTAATTAAAAAGCTTTTTAAAAAGCCAAACTTCATAAATAAACATACTTCATGGTGCCTATTAGAGTCAGATTTCAGGTACAGAATAAAGTTTCAGGTACTTAAAAGACATGGGTGACTAAGGCCAAGAGCTAATCCCTTGCAGAAGAAAGTACATTTAAAATTCTTGGATTGCTTCACTCTTCAAAGGGCTGCTCTATTTTGTTGGTTTGATTTTCTGTGTATGTGTATGCATAGTGTGGACATTTACTGCTCAGCTCATCATTTTGCAATGAACCATACTGAAGCTAGCTGTTAGTCACTACTCTCATTGCTTTCATCTCTCCTCCAGAGCTGCTTATAGCAATGTTTCTAGAATAAAAGTCTGGCAACACTACTTCCCACTCAAACCTTCATGTGGCTCCTTACACCACTCATAGGATGTTCAAACTTCCAAAGATGCCATCATGTCCTAGATACTTTGCTAGTGCACTCCATGAGCTTGGGCCACACCATATACCAACTCAACCCACTGTGGCCATAGACAGTCCATAAAGGTTTTGGGTTTTTTTGTTGTTGTTGTTTTCGAGACAGGGTTTCTCTGTAGCTTTAAAGCCTGTCCTGGAACTAGCTCTGTAGACCAGGCTGGCCTTGAACTCACAGAGATCTGCCTGTCTCCGCCTCCCGAGTGCTGGGATTAAAGGCGTGCGCCACCGCCCGGCCCATAAAGGTTTTTAATATAACTTCTGTTGTTCTCTGGGAAACAAGTTCTCAGCCACAAGTTCACCTCTTGACCCATATAGGCAGTTGTTCCTTGGTGTATGTGTGGCATTTACTCCAACAGGTTATAAGGACCAACAAGGTACAGGGACTGTACCTGTAAATCTATTTCCAAACTAGGTATAACACCTGCAATTCAAAATGAGCATTCATTGATGCAACGAAAAATGGCTTAACTCCCATCATTCATCAAGATGTATCAGTAACACGGAGTCCTCCCTACTCTGCTTACTGAGTCTGAGCCCACAGGCTGGAGAAGTCTGCATCAGTGGCAATAATAGCTGTTGAAGTCTGCATCAGGTCACAGTTGACAGAAAGTTTGTCCAGACAGGTCCAAAATTAATTTAATAGCTATGGGACAGACTACAGAATGATTTAAGCGGGCAGCTCAAAACAAAACGAGAACACTGACATCTCGTTCACATGATTAGAAGTGCTTAAGAGCCTGGAGACAGGGTTCTGACATCACCATTACCCAGCAGTCTCCCCAATTCCTAGGTACAGACAGACCCACAGGCTATATTCATTCGGAGAACTTAGAACCTGATTTGGGACAAATGTTCAAACAAACAAAAAACCCAAAACCCTCTAGTACACTGTCTTTTGCAACACATATTCTCTAATGTGTGTTGCGTTAAACTTGGCGTGTTAGAGAACACCTTTAACCCCGTCGCTCCGGAGGAAGTCAGAGGCAGATCACAGGATCTCTAAAGAAAGCCTCTGTAGTATGTATTTCTAACAGCTTATCTTAAAATCAATTTAAATCTGAATCTGGAATATACATTAACACTGCTACCTAAAAGTTGAAAGCGTTATACTATGTTTTCAGCTCATATTTTAGATAACTGTTTCCTATATCAGTAGATAGAATTTATAAAGTATACTTAACTTTGACACTTATGTTTTTAGCAATAAGTGCATTTAGCAAATATTTAGCAATTTTAACAAATATTAGATATCAGGTTTATGTGGCGTGTGCTTACTCTAAGAACCTAAGATTGTTTTCTCTGCAGTCTTCTGATTTTAAACATTTTTTCCAGCATGTACATAAAGTTTATAAAAGTAGTCCTTCCTCTTTTTGAAGAAAGAAGACTGGAACCCATCATCTTCCTGTCTCAGCCTCCTAAGAATGGAAATAGAACTGTGTAAATTCTGAAAAGGAAATCAATGTTCTGGTTTTAGACTATAAGCCCACATATGAAAATGTGGGAAATCAAACTTTTTAAAGGTTATACATGCAATGAAATTTAGAGATGTAACAATAAGACCTTTAATAAATATCATAACCCCAACACAATGTCTGCTACTGTATTTAAAAGCATTTATTTAAAATATATGTCAACGTCCTTCCATAACACGAGCCCGTTTTTATATCATGAGGTATATGGTAACAACAAGAAGAACTCTAAATGCCAAAGGACCATCCACAATCTAGATAGAAAACTGAACTTTGGCAAAGATGAGCACTGCACAGCCAGTGAGGAAAAGTGTCCACACTGCTTCGCTGCACCATGCCCTGTCCCTACTCACTCCTCCCCTGCCCCAGAGGACTTGGAACTGTAATGTGTGGTCTCCTGGTTAACACCTGCTTTGAAGCCTCGGTGCTACAGCTGTACAAATTACACTTTTAAAATATTTGAAACAGATATTGAATTTATTGGTTGGCTATGAGTAGGAAAATACATCGGTAAGGAAAAGAGACCCTGTATATAAATATAATACTAGCTAGTTACAATTTGACCAAGAAGATTCCACTGAAAAGAACAGTAAAAGCCCTTGTTACCACCAGTCTATATGGTGTAAGTTCAGCTTTCATCACCCTTATAGAAGAGCTGCCTAGGCGGATGTGACATTCTTGAGCTTAGTGCAGACAATGTGCTGGGTTTTGTGACACGAATGGTAAACAAGAGTTAGTCCAGTGTATTACACAATATCATGTACTGTGAATAGAAGACTACTCTATTTTAGACTCTACATCAACATACCAGTTTTTAAGATTTATGTAACCAAAAGGAACAAAGTGAACATCTTAAAATACTGCTGATGGTCAGAGGACACCTGATTATGTCCTCTGAATTATCTGCAACACCTGTACTGGATACTGTGACTGACAAACTCCTGTAATTGTCTTGCCTGGGTTGATTTTGTCCTATGACATAACCACCAAACTTAAAAGTCATGATGGAAATGAGTTCTGTAGTTTAAACAGTGAAAAAGTGAAACTCTAAACCATGAATGTTATTATTGGAAAATGGAATCTTAGAGGGTTCAACTATAATTTAAAGATTTAGAAGTGCATTCTACCCAATTTAATTATGTCTTTAGGTTTCAAAGTGCTAATACAAAACAAGCTTCCCGAGTTGTCACCAAATCAAAGTACAAACAAAAACAAGTTTCTTAGAGATGTTCTTCTGCCTGTGTTCTGGGATTATTAAAGTTGCAATCAACAATTTACTTCTACAGTTTCAATTTATACTATGCCATAAATTAATTTCAATGAACATTATTTAAATTCTCAAAGCATAAATATTGTAAACTGTGCTTCAAAGATTTACAAGAATTTGAGTGCCTCCAATCTTCTCATCTTTAGAATAGGAAACATATTCCAAACATTTTGTAAAACACTCCTAAGATGTATTTATCAGCAAGAACACTGAAATTACATTATAGCAAAACATTACATATATTTATTACAGAATTTTTAAAAAATAATCTACATTATGAAAACAGACTAGTTTTATGCATTTTAAGGAATATAGGTTCTTGGAAATTATTCTGGACACAAAGCATTTAAAACATAAAACCTTGCTTAACAAAAGTATCAGTATATTTTGGTGTGAACATTTATTCTCTATAGATTCAGAATATTTTTCTTTTGAAAGTTATACTTGTAAATCTACATTCTCGGTCAACTTATCACTATCTAAACAAGGTGGAGATGTCCAAACTGACACACAGAATGTAGTATGCCCCCCAAGAGGCAAAACAAGCACTTCAAGACATAATAGGCAATTATATCTTACTATGCTGCCCCCAAATGCAAATAGACAGTAATGAATACAGATGAAACTTTTTGTGTAAAGCTCAAACCTTTAGCATCTAACAAGTGCATTCTAGTTCCAGCATCCATGGAAAGAATACATCTTTCACTAACAAATGAAAAAATGAGTAAGTGCTCCTCTCGGCTCCTCCCACCACACACTCTCTAAGCAGGTCACAGGGTAAGTGGCTTCCTTAGTGTCATCAGTCCAGCCATCTCTAGTTCATCCTCACTGGAAACTGTCATGATGTGCACTACCAACACAGTGTTTATGAAAATCAAGTCAACACATCCTATGTTCACACTTTACGAGAGAGAGAGAGAGAGAGGGAGGGAGGGAGGGAGGGACAGAATAAAAAGCCATTAGAAGTATGCACTGGTTCTATACCAGTGTTGATTACAAACTAGATGTGTTTGGTGCCAGCACAACTTGAACAAAGAGAAAACCCACAAACAAACAAACCCACCATCATAATTAAGATTAAACAAAACAAAAAACCTTAAAGGAAAGGTCCAAGGCAGATTCAAGATCAAGACCTTTTACAGAATTTCTTAAAAAGAAAAAATTCATTTATTTAAACAGTATGTAATTTTATTTCCTCTTAAAAACAGCATAAGCAATTAAATGTTTTCTCATAAAATTTTGAGTCATCCAAAATGGCTCAGTCTCTGTATAAAACTGTTACTACTCAACAGTTCATTTTAGTGCCACACGGCGCCCTTCTGCTCCACTGCCTGCAGTTGAAACAAAAGCAGCCAGACAAGTTCCCTCTGAATTCATTTGATCTTGAGAGAACCAATGACTGAGAACAGAACATATACAAGTTAACTTTGTAAAGTTAGAGGTGACTTTAATTTCTAATCTACTAATGGCACTATGGGCAAAATATAGGGTACAGTATAACTTTCATCTTGGTTGACATATTATAATTCCTTAGTCACTTTAAAAATGATCCGAACAATTGTCTTAGGGAACCTGTTTTGAAAATGCATCTAATTTATACTGCTTCATAAACAGAAAATTACTCTTCTTTTAAAAAAGGAATGATTTTTAAAAACATAAGAAAATAAGGAATACACATGATAGTGGTACTCTGGGTGCAATGGCACCAAGAAGCAATGCTTGGGTCTGTGAGCAAAGACCCAGGACCCAAGAACATGTTCCAGAATGTGCTATCCAACGCTTCACAACGAGGAAAAGCCACAGCTCATACAAAATCATTTTCATAAAAGTCTCACAAATGTTAGTTTTTAAAAAATATAAAAGATGCACAGATTTTCTCTGCATGCACAGGCAGTGCTTGGTGAGAACAAATTTAGGCAGGCACAGTGGAGACAGAACAGAAAATGTCTCAGGAAGAACTTAGAAGCTGTACCTAAACAGCTGTAAATTTTTAACTTAAAAAGTTAAAGATTTAAAAATACCAAAATGTACATATGTCAACTATCTTATTCAGTCCATAAATGCCTACAGATCAGCTTATCTGTTCTGGTAGAAAGTTTCCATAGAAATTCAGGAATTCATACATAAGTTGCCTCTGGTCCAAGAAAATATCCCAAAGTCTAAGCAAACTTACATTTAAAGAGTAATGGTCTCAATTTAAAAATAAAGTAGTACAAAAGGGCTAACAAAACCCCAACAGTGCAAATCACTGCAGAGAAAGTCTGTTGCAACTTTGTTACCAGCTGGCTTTCAGAACATAGGACACAGGTTAAAAAAAAAACAAACAAAAAACAAACAAAAAAACCTTAGTTTACAATTGTTTTCATTTTTTTTAGTACAAAATTTCATAAATCATGTCTTCTGTGGATCATATACAATCATAAAGACTAAATTCAAACTATCATTTTACAAACAAGTCTGAAAAAAAGAGTACAGTCTGGAAGAGTGGTCTCGGGTGTGACTACTGGCCTCAGACAACAGTGCTGTGATTTCTGTGCAAATAGCACACTGCTCACAAATCTTCCTATTTCAAGGCATGACAATATACATTGGAGAGAAGAAACAGGAAAATTACTGGTAACAAATTAAAAGATAGGTGTAAACACACCAGTCCCTGTCTAGCAGTACACAAAGCATACTGGGCTCAGAATTTGTCTGTTGCTAGCACCTGGCTTTCATACTCTATCCTTTATCAAATAATCAGACTGAAAATTCAAATGATCATTGAGAAAAATCCCTATTGGCCATACCTCACTCCCCTATATTCAGATTTTCATGAGTTTACAAGTAAATCTGAGGTCCTCTGAAAGTACTTGACTACCTCCTGCCAGGAAGGTGAATGCCATTAACTTGGGGCAGGAAAGGCAGTAAGAGCTCCAATTGTGCAAAAAGTGAGAAGTGGTCAGAGGGAATAAGTGGATGTGGGCAGCCGCTGATATTATTTTCAACTAGCCAATGGTGGTCCAGAGGTCCCAGGATGGCCAAAGTATTCAGTTGAGGTTTAGAATAGAAGATGTAGTCAATTATACCCTGAAAAACAATAAAAATGGTTAAGGCCTAAGCATGAAAACACGAAAATCACAAGTTTTTCCAAAGATATATCCTTAGAAGTCATATTTGGTAAACAAAAACAATTTGCTAGCTTGAAGAAACAGCAATATGTGCAAGCCCCAGCACGACAAAAAAACCAGAAAACAGCCAGGCACTTGTGGCACACGCCTTTAATCCCAGCGCTCAGGAGGCAGAGAGGCAGGCAGATCTCTGTGAGTTTGAGGCCAATCTGGTCTATAAGAGCTAGTTCCAGGACAGCTCCAAAGCTGTGGAGAAACCCTGCCTCAAAAAACCAAAAATAAATAAATAAATAGATAAATAAATAAATAAATAGATAAATAATAAATAGCAGAAAACAAACCCGTCAAAGTCAAACTCAGCAGCATCAACCCAGATGCAGCAGGCTTTCTCAGACTGCCAGCCCCCAAATCATGACACAGTTATGAGTGCTTGGCCTTAACTTATGCTCACTTCTAGCTAGCTCTTATAACTTAACCCCTTTTTTTTTTGCCTCGGGGCTTTTTACTTCTTTCATTCTGTATGTCCTATTTTTCTGCTTCCTCCATGTCCGGCTGGCCCCTGGCCATCTCCCTTTTTTTCTCCCTCTCACTCCTCTCAAGTCTAGATTCCCCTTCCTATTTATTCTCTATGCCAGCCCTGCCTATCCCTCCTCTGTCTAGCTATTTGTTGTTCTTTTTATTAGACCAACCAGGTGCCTTAGGCAGGCAAGGTGAAACAGCAACTATCTTTTCATAATTAAACAAATGTAACATAAACAAATGCAACGTATCTTTATAGAGTTAAAACAAATATTCTGCAACATAAACAAATATAACACATTTTTACATAGTTAAATATTCTACCCCACAACAACCAGTCCTGTTTCAATAAGCTCTTTCCTAACAACCTACACATATATTCGTGTTCTTCCTATCACCTGGCTAACTCCTTATCAACCATCAAACCCTCCTAAGTCCTGCAGTCACTTCTTAATAACCTCCAGCATTGCTCTCCTCCCTTGCTAACACCCACACTAAGGTGTTAAGAACATACTCACCTATATGACTGAGAACAACTATAACCTTATTAAACGTTCCCACAAGGGTGTTAAAAGGTTTGGTCCCCCAAGTAGCACTACTGGGAGATACAAAGAACCTTCAGGAGGTGGAACCTTCTGGGAAGTCCTTAGGTCACCAGAAGCACACTCCTAAAGAAGATTATGGAAGCCCAGGCCTTGCTGGCAAATGAGGTAAACAATTTGCTCCATCAAATGTTCCCCTATGATACTCTGTCCTAGTACGGAGGCCCACAGCTACAGCACAACTTGATCATATACAGGAACCTTCAAAAACGAGAGCCAAAAACAAACAAACAAAAAAGATAATCGAGATAGCATTTTGTTCCACTAATGAAGCTATTTGATATGAGGTATGCTTTTTAAAGCTAAGTGTGGTGATGCATACCTGTAATGCCATCACTTAAGAGGCTAAGAAGACTAAGAATTTGAGCAAGCATGGGTTATGTGGCATGACCGTCTCAAACAAAAAATAAGATCTCTTTCCCATTTGATCAAAGCTGCACAAGTACAGGGCTATGTCTGTTTTGCACATCTTCAGAAGTGCAGAGTACATCTAGCACACAGGAATAGATCTGCTGATTTGGGGGTCTCTCCTCCATTAACTTCACCCTCCTTTCTCATGTGTTCTTGCTTAAGACACTAAAGTGTCTATCTTTGCATCAGCAACAGAAATGGGGGAAAAACAATTTCTTCTCTACGTTGGTCACTACCCTTATCTTCCTATTAATCTGCCTAAGAATCTAAACCATTATCAGTACAAAAATGATAGTCACTGAGAAAAGGTGGCTGCAAGCTGTTAACTGTGTAAGACAGCACATAACATACTTTGGAAACCAGGGCTAGGAACAAGCTTAGAACACTTGCCTAGTAAACACAAGACGTTGGATTCAATTCCCAGCACAACGCACAACACACACACACACACACACACACACCTACAACTACAGGGCTGGCAAGATGGCTCATTGGGGAAAGGCATTTGTCACCAAGCATGACAACCTATGTCCAATCCCCAGGGGCCCACCCACATGATAGAAGGAAAGAACTAACTCCTCCAAGCTGCCCTAACACTAACACAAGCACTGTGGCAACATAAGCACCACATATACACATACACAAAAAGTAAGTACTGTTTAACAGTGGCTAAGATGAACCTCATTTTGGCATAAAAAGGAGTTTCAGTTAAGCTGTAACAGAGATAGCAAACTAGACACTACAATATCCAGCTTTTAGTAACCAGTGCTTAAGAAATCAACACCAGGATGAAGAATAACCAAGGACTGCTCTGCTGTCATATTTCACCCAATTTCTTACTATGGAAACCATTTGACCAACACCAATCATGTGGTTGTCTATGGAAGAGCAACGGCATCTTCTGTCGGTAAGTTAAGGCTGCTCAGTTTCAGTCAGAACATACACTGGTGTTTACGACTTGAGAAGTTATAAGACTTGCTGATAAAAATAAGGTTTTGAAAGCTTAACAATAACAAGACATACCTTGAAATCAAATGTGTAATTCGTGTAAGGCATCAGGCCATTCTCATAGGCACTCTTTAACTTGAAACCATGAGTGATCCTTCCATTGGTCATACCATTCTTCCCGTTACAGCTGAAGTTTGTAAGACTTTCATTGTACCTCAGTTCCTTAAAGTCTTTATGATTTGTCTCTACCCCACCAGTGCTCAAATACTCTACAACACCTAAACAAACGGAAATGCACTGTATTTGCCAAGCATACTACAGCAAACAAAATATAACTTTAAAAGAGCATTTAAGAGTTCAAAAAGCCACACAAATTCCTATTCTCTAAAATGTTTTTCTTTAGTTAGTCATAATTTGCTCAAGTTCATTTTTATGTAATTACAGTACTCAAAAATTTAAATTTTGGTTTGTTTAAAACTATCTGACAAATAGATGTGTCCTCCCAAATCCTTCAATGGTTTTATATAAACGATTGGCTGGAATATGACTGCTAAACTCTAGGCTATTTCCACTTTAAAAAAAAAAAAAGAGTTCAAGATAACATCACAAAATAGCATGCAGGATTCTTCATATCTTAAATTATCTACAGGGTCATGCAACTCTTTTGCATAGTGTTATCATACTGCCACACTATGGAACAGAAAGCCACCAAGTGAGAGAGCAACTTAACTATTTTCTTAAATTCTCAATCATAAAATAGGCCCTACAAACATTATTATTACATTACTTAGCAAGATGGGACATTTCCCCACAATGCTATCAGAAATCTTCCCCCATCCCTCTGATGCTTTGCAGCTAGAGGGTAGAACAGCATATGGAGAAGTTGTCAGAGAATCCTCAGCTGTTCAGCAGCAGTTATCCCCAGACAGCTTGGTGACTGGGGGCTAAAGAATTAGCAATCTCAGGGACTTTTTGCTGCCCTTGAAAACAAATTTTAAGTTTCTTCTTCATGGCTCTATCTATTGAGATAGCAATAATATAGTATCAAATTCGACTATCAACATGGTGGTGTACAGTCATACAGAAAGGCAAGTCCAAAAGCATTGTGTGATAAGAATATAATCAGAGAGCTGGAATACAGATGGAATGTCTAGTTTGCTACTGACAGGGCTCTGGTTTATCCTCTGTACTATCTATAGAAAAGCATTTAAGATCAATCAGGCCTTCCAAATCCTTCTACTCCATGACAAAAATCAAGAGCCTTGCTTTTGATAAAAGGTTCTAATTTCTACCTCAGATGTACTTTGTACTTTTTATAAAAGTCATCAGAAGAAACAAAATTTGGGATTCTGTAATATACTTTTGGTCAAATTTAACTGTGATCTTATTTTACCACAGGCTGGAATCCCAAAGAAGTTACCTTAATAGCTTTTTAGCGTCTGGATTATAAATGTCTTTGGGTAAATTTAAAAAACACAGAAAAAATGAGCAATGTCTATCATTAGCCCCCCAGGTTTCTATGCTTTTCCCCCTTCGCATCTTATTTAAAAAAAAAACAATGGTAAAACCCATTCATCGATGCCACTACAAAATGAATTTTCCTTTAGACTAAATTCCGAATTATCAAAAGAATGCATTAGAGGGCTGGTGCAGATTCTTGTCCTGAAAGCCTGATTACCTGAGTTCTATCTTCTGAACTCAGGTAAAGGGGAATCAATTCCCCTTTAGTTGTTCTTTGACCCCACGCAAACCTTGACATGATCATGCGTTTGTGCAAGTGTTTAGAATATGTGCGCTTACACTAAGTTAAAAAGTACCGATTTCATATAAAATATTACTTTTCTCACCAGAGTCTGGCAAAGAATTCAGATCTGCACATAACACAAGCGGAATAGTTCCACATTCTCCCAATACACTGGATTTGAGGCTCCGAGAGGCTTTATCAATAATATTCTTCACTTCTGAGAGGAACATCATAGTTTGTACCAACTTCACATCTGAGTATTCAGGGTCCCAATGCATATGAGCATTAGCCACAAGAATAAGTTGTTTTTCTGTTCCCAGATGTGGTTTTCCAGCTATAGTAGATTTAAAAACAAACAGAAAGATCTGCATTGGTCTTTAGTTTCTTGCGGCATCTGAAAGCAAGTGAAATTTCTCAAAAGAATCTAAAATGTATCTAGTGATTTCCTACCCAATCAATGAATCCCAAGAATTCTATCTCTAAATCTATTTGATATATCCAGCAGTAAAGCCTACTTGGACAGAGACAGTCCATGAGGTATTTCTAGATATCCTAAAACAAATCTCTCAGATTTGAATCTAAATTCTCTTAGATATATACTTTTTAGCAGTTACTAATTCTTTGGCTTTTGGGGTTTTTGTTTTGTTTTTGCAGAACTAAAGACTGAGTCCAGGCTTTGTGCAAGTACTAGCACTGGCACACAATTCCCAGTCACTAAGTTTTATCTTTTATTTTTATCTTTACAATAATATTCCACATTCCAAAACAAGTGATGGAAGTTTCAGTTCTCAGCATCCAAGTCACTATATACATATTCATAATTTTAAAAAAGTCGTCGCCTTCCTCAAATTCAAGACCCTTAACATAATTAGTATAAATCAGTCACGGGAAGACTGACATAAAAAGTTAGCTTTACCAAACACCCTTGCTGACAAGAAATCATGAAGCATAAGGAATTCTTATCCCTGAACAGTTATTTCAATTACTATTTACCTCCATATCTCACAAATATCTTTTTATCTTTATGCCTTTTCAAGGCAATAACTTTTCTGGGCAATGACTTTTCATCTTTACCTTTGAACTAAAGAAAAAGATGTATATTTTCTTTTCTAAAATTAAATGTATAGTGAGATTTCGGTTTGAAGATATCTTATTAGAACTACTAAACTGGTAGGGATGGGGCTGTTAATTTTACAGGAAGTTAAACAATCACTCACATGACATTTCAATTAATTCCTTTCGAAGTTCTAGCAGTACGGCAACTCCAATGTTATCTTTCGTCATGACTCTGTTCAACATAGCTTCAGACCCTTCTGAATTCGCCATTGCTAGTTGGTTAAATTCAACAGTGTGTTTCTGAACCAAAGTAAATCTGAAATGAAGCACAAATATATAATTGGGAATGCAAGACATTAGTTCCAAGGGAAATGTCTTTCTTCCCAACTTCATTACCAAATAAAGACACTTCAGTCATACTGTGGGAAATCCTCCATAGAACAAGCTCCCTAAATTCATTTAAGGTTGTTTCTAGTCTAACTTGGCTTGTTTCTTCTGTGGTACTGAGCATCAAGCCCAGGGTCTTGTGCATGTTAGGCAAATTCTCTACCACTAATGTATATCCACTGACCCCAAACACTGATATATATCGCCAGGCCTTAAGGTTGTTTTTTAATATGTTCCTGATAAAAAACAAAACCTGGAAATACCTTTACAACATAATATAGTATAGTCAGTCATCCTTACCATCAGTGCTGGAATATTTCATTTCATAATTTTTAAACAATTATCTTCCAAAGCATAGGTTTCTGAGGGGGAATTTTACTTATATATATTTCAATTAGCAGTTGGAATTAAAGCCCTAGTAAACCACCCTAAAAAATAGCAGCACTTTCAGTATCCCCCCAAAACAAGTTATTTCAAACAAAAAGACCATTTAAACTTTAAATAGTTGTGTTTTCTTGAATAATATAGCACTTCATTCTCTTATTTGCTAAGTAACTGAGATATCCTTGGCCCCACCCTGCAAACATTGAAGACAATACCTTTAAAAAAACAAAAAATTAGATAGGCTTACTTTTCTGTCTTGAAGAATATTGCACAGCCATCAACATGCTTTCTTTCTTGTTCCGACATCGTCCTAGCTCTAGACTTAGGACTGAAGAATCCATTATAGCCACGTTCTTTCAGTTCTACCAGAAAAAAACTGTAATACTGTTCTGTTTCGACCTCCTGAAAAATCGTAACCAGCAAAGTTACTTCAAGGACAAAAATCTGTCCTATACATTAACCCATGTGTATAGTCTGAAATATTTTTTCAAAATATCAAAATATATTAAAGAAAAGAACATTTTCAAAATATAATTTGTCTAAAACCAATTAGAAGACTTTATTGCACCAGATGTGCCAATGCCAGTTTGTTGTAGTTTAGGAATAAAATAAAAGACATGTAGATTTGTCTTAGAACTGATGGAACAAGAACCATACAAAAAGGAATTTCAGTTGTCATAAATTTTAATTCCAGACCCATGAAGAGAAACAAATTGACTCAAACTGTATAAGTTATTATGAGAGTTGGGTTAAAAAAAAAAAAACAACAAAACACATTTTATGGAGCTGGAGAGATAGCTCAGAGGTTAAGAGCACTGCCTGCTCTTCCAAAGGTCCTAAGAGTTCAATTCCCAGCAACCACATGGTGGCTCACAACCATCCGTAATGAGGTCTAGTGCCCTCTTCTGGCCTGGAGCATATATGCAGACAGAATACTGAGAATACTTTAAAAAACAAAAAAATAAATAGATAAAAACCCACATTACTATGCAGACAGTCCAATCTTTTTCCACTTTGCCCTAACATTTCTAGTTACAGTGCTGGTAAAACAAGAGCATAACCAGATAAAGCCACAATTTTAGTAACTTTGCCATCCAATTCAAATGCAGTATACAGGAACACTGCAAAGTTACTGTCAATGTTTAAAACCTAGTTAAACCTGTTTTGCTTTATTTGACAGCACAGGGTTGCAAAGCAAGAGTTACTATTCTCAGAATTCTCCTAAACCAGAAAAGCCTAGTAGAATCTTAAGAGCCACTGAAGCTTAAGATTTCAAATATATTAGCATACTATATTCTAGCATAATTGTTTCTTGTTTTGTCCTGGTTTGAAGGGTCACACAACTTCAAGAGTCTTTTGCATGACTTACCTGAAGACTGATAATATCAGCATTGCAGCTCAAGATTTCTTGAATAATGGCCTTTTTCCTGTAGTCCCAGTTTAATGCCCATGATGGACAGTAGCCGTATAACTGCCGGGTCGCATATTTATCACAAAGAACATTATAGCACATGACAGAAAACAAGGCTGTAGGAAAGATAACTGATTCACACACGGCAGAAAAAGACCAATAACCAAAATTACTTCAGCAATAGTCCTCACTATATTAAGTCTAATTTCAAAGACTCAACCTATAGTTACCAAAAAGCTATTATTCTATGCCAGCTGAGGAGAAAAATAAGTAATGGAAGTACAAATAAACTAATTAGGATACAATGTGCTTATATCTACAGAAGCTAAGACAGGTTCTTGAGGTCTTAATTCAATAAACCAAAACTCCCTATTTCTTCTGTGCCACTAACTGTTAATGCAGGGTGTGGAAACGTGACAGCAGTTTCTGTAACAGACTGCCCAACTTTCTTTTTTTGACAGAGCAACTATAGACTAACTTAAAGACGGACTGTGAGTTTGGCTGTAGAACACTAAAATAGCAAGTACTCAACAAAGCAAATCACAGAAGTTATTTTTGGATTCTTGGGGCACAAAAAAGTTTCTGATTATAATCTATAGAACAGCACTATCTTAAACACACAGACTAAGATACATATTTTTTGCTAAAAAAATTTATTGTCTGAGCTACAGAAAAAAAGGCAATGGTAGATTTTATTGACATGAGGTTGCAACAAAAACCCACAACACATTTTAATTTCTATGAAGCAAAATAATGCAAAGCAACATTAAACAAGATAGCCTGTGTGTTTATTCATGCAGAAGCAAATCCTGTTAAAAATACCTTGAGAATTAAACTATTTTTATAACACTTATGTTGAAATAAATCAGAGGCCATTAATTCAACATTTTTCTTCTCAAGTAAGAAAACTATCTTAGAATTTTAGTAATATCAAGTACCTTTGAAACGCATCAGCACATGGAAACCTCCCATGCAGAAAGATTTTAGTGTATTTATTCAGGGAACCTGATGTAATAGAGGTCAAGGGCTCAACAGTGTCAGTACTGACATCCTGTGTGGCTAGTAGGGACTGACTAGAGATGATGCAGGGTATTTAGCTCTGTCCCTGACTTCAATCTCTAGGTTGCTGCAATATTTCTCCCACTTTTAACAACCATAATTGTCAAAATTGATACATGTCCCCCAGAGATAAAACTGCTCCTAGCTAGCCTGGCAGTGGTGGCACACGCCTTTAATCCAATCCAGCACTTGGGAGGCAGAGACAGGTGGATATCTGTGAGTTTGAGACTAGCCTGGTGTATAGAGTGAGTTCCAGGACAGGTTCCAAAGCTACACAGAAAACTCCTCTCTCAACCCCCCCCCCAAAAAAACCAAAACAAAACAAAACAAAAAAACTGTTCCTGGCTGAAAAGCAATGTATTACAGAATTAAATCTTTACCATTATTTCCCAAACTAAATCAACCCATAACCACACTGCCTTCAATGCTGTTCAAAATCTAAAGTATGCCAACAATACTTTCAGATTTATCAATACCTGGTGACATTAATAGTTAAAAAGAAAATAGAGCTACCAACCCGTTGGTCTTGTTCTGTCTGGTTCTTGTAACATGATCCACGATCTTGGAGGTGGTTGTTCTGTTGAAACTGGGTATATATATATATATATAAAAATAATAATAATTAAGTGATATTCTTACATGTCTTCCTAATAAAAAGTCTAAACAAACGGTCACTTACTTCTTTTTGCAGTACCTGACAAATTATCGAGCAAGTAGTTCAGTAGCCTTCTTGTTCCATCTGGCTCCAGACAGAGGTTCAATATATCTTGGGTAAGTGGATTTCCTGGGGCAATTTTAAGTAGGTAAATTAAGATAATACAATGTTTCAAACTTAGAGAAGTTTAGCAAAATAATCACCTAATGCCACAAAAAATTATAATATTACAACACTGTTACATTACAGTTGCTAAAAACTTACCAAATAAAAATACCCTTTTGAAATTTTCATATAAAAATTTCACTGTTTTTTAATTTTTTTAAAGATTTGTTTTATGCGTATGGGTGTTTTGCTGCATTTATGTCTGTGCATCACGGGCATGCCTATGCCTTTGGAGGCCAGAAGAGGGAAACTGGATATCCTGAAACTGGAGTTACAAATGGCTGTGAAGCACCATGTGGGTGCTGGAAATTGATCCAGGGTCCTCTGGAAGACTCTTAACCACTGAGTCATCTCTCCAGCCTCAAAATTTGCAGTTTTATAGAAATACTCAAAAAGATGATTAATGGGTTAATGTTAATATGGAAGTACTCTGTATCAACTCTAAACTGGAAGGACATAAAACAGCAGCTTTCTCTGGTAAGAAATGGACTTGAACCACTTGCAAAGCTAATGGCTGCTAAAAATTACAGTTCTTATGATATACCAAAGGGACTTACAAGAATATAACCTGTACCTATCTTTTAGAAATATGAATGTAACTCTTTATCCAAAGGCCTTCCTTTAGGAGACAGCTGTCTGTCCACACCTGCCCAGACTGGTAAAGAACCAATTACATCATAAAACATGCCCATGTCTTCACACTGTAAAAATGTGACTTTGACTCCTGGCTTACAGCACTTTACAATGGTTCCTGCATTATTTGTGCCCTTTTCCCCATTTCCAACACTAATTAAGTATCCATAAATCAACTTCTTTATTAAAAAAAGAAACCCTCAAAAGCCTAATTTTTAATACCAGGGCTAAATCAAAAATTTCTATTTACTGGGGAAATTTTCTCTTACTTTATGGAAAGCTGTACTCTGACTTGAACATGAGGAAAAGCTATCTATGACATGAGGAGAAAGCATGGTGTAAATCATGCATCAAGACAGAAGCTAAGAAAGCAGAGAGGCCGAGAGCAGAAGAGAAAACAAAGACACAGATGGCCTGGGGTTGGAGGTCACAGGAACAGAGAACTGCAGCATAGTTAAAGCAACAGAGCATGAGGTAACAACACGGCCTGCCAAAGATTCTAGTAAGAACTCTTGAAGCTTTTTTGAAACTGTAAGAAAAAAAAAATGAAATCTTACCTTTCAGGCTTAAAGTCTGTAACTGAAACAGTTTTCCCAGCTCAAAAGGTAGAACTCGTAACTGGTTGTAATTTAAATGGAGCTCCCTGTTGATCAAAAATTTCCAGGAAGTCAGAAGACATGTTAATCTTAACCTTAACAGCTAAAATCAACAATGTTATTTCTAGGAAAGTACGCACCTAAGAGTGATAAAGTTTTATACATTATATTCCATTATCTAGCCTTGGCCTTCCTATGTAGTTAAACAACAACAGCAACAAAACTGCCACAGATCAAACGTTTGGTAGTATATAGGGGGAAAAAATAAAGTATGATACAAGCTTCAATTTTTAAAAGTTGTTAAATTCATGGATATATCAGATTACTCTCAACTGAAATATTTACCTCATGCTAGTTTGGCACACGTATGCTCCACTGTATCTGCTTAAGAAAGCAGAAAGGATGAAACAGCCTAAGAGGCAGATCTCAAAGGTACATGTGAGGGTACTTCCAGAGAGGTTGAACTGAGGAGGACCCAGCCTCAATATGGGTAGTACCACCAAAGGGGGGTAGGACTGTCCCAACTTCACCTCCTGATGGTGGAAGCAATGTGATCAGCTGCTGTGCATTTCTGCTACCATGTCCTTTCTACCATGATGGACTGTATCTCCTCAAACCAGGAGTCAAATGAAAAAGCTTCTCCTTGAAGCTATTTGTTGGGTATTTGGTCACAATAAGAAAAGTAGTTAATACACAGCTACCATGAGGACTGTTTAATGAGCTTAGTGATGGCTGCAAGTTAAGTTTATGTTTAATAGTTCTCCAAATTTACAAAACTTTCAGTTTAAAAGTAAAATTTATATAAACAAAAGACTAGTTCCTGCACTAAGTTTTACTAACCAGATTTTAGAAGAAAAGAATGATTTCTACTATTCTTGTTTCTTTGCAAATCTTGGTTGCTTCTGAGAAAACTGAACAAGAAAAATAAAATCTGTTTTGTTTCCAAGGACTAAAAATAGTCTAGTAAATACTCAATAACTAAGCCAAGAAAATTGTTAAAAGGCTAGTATAAGAGCAATAAAGACAAAGAAACATCCATAAAAATCTCCATTCTTTACACTAGAAGCCATGAAAACCACTGTGCAAGAGCAGGTATACTGGGTTTAGCTTTGTATTTAGGTAGATCTTGTTTATCTACCTTCAAAGGCTTAAAAAATAAAAAACCAATAAACAAATGCACACTCAGAAATTATCATTTGCTGAAACATTAAAACTGGATGGAGTTAGTTGTGTTTACTCATCACTGACAACATCTCTAACTTCTGGCTAAGAAGCCTGTTGAAGACCACATAATTTATAAACGCCAAAGGACAGCATCACTACAAATTCTACCATGAGACTACAAGGCTTCTAAGTGCAGTATCTGACTCTAGCTCGGTTCATGCCAGGGCTTTCCTACTACAGGCAACAGGTTCTGAGGACCAGTGTTATTAAGGATGTTTGCGTGGCACCAACTGCTGGCCATAGGCAAGTACAGCACAGTGCTTTACAGTGTTTATAATGTTTTGGTTCAGACCAATGACTCACTGTAACGAATACTTTGTGGGTGAGGCTGACTGGACAAAAGGGAACACTGCTTGACCCACCACAGCTTCTGATGCCACTGGGAGGAATAAAGACAGAGGAGGGAGATGGGTGGTTTTTTGTTGTTGTTTCATTTTTAACTAATGGGGGGGGTGCTACAGGGTGAGGGGGGATAAGGAGGGACTGGGAGGTGAACAGGACTGGAATGTATGATGTGAAATTCCCAAAGAATCAAAAAAGAGTTATGTTTAAGAAATTTTTTTTGGTTCAAAAAGAAAATACACAACAAAAGAAGAAACTAAGCAATGTCAGGAAGTAGTGGTGCATTCCTTTAATCCCAGCACTGGGAAGGCAGAGGCAGGTGGATCTCTGAGTTCGAGGCCAGCCTGGTCTACAGGGCAAGAACAACCATAAAAAAACCTGTCTCAGAAAAAAAATAATTAACAGCAACATCATCAAAACCAAGCAAGGGACCTATTTAATTTTTATTATTAGACATTCAATTCTTACTAAAATATTTCACCAAAAGACACAGTTATGATGCCCCCTTTATTTAAATATAAAATGGCTTTATTTCCTAACAAGATATATAGCTGCCTTTGTTTTGGGGGACCCAAATGTCCAAAACTGAATCTGCTTACCTGAGTGATACCATGTTTCCGAGTTCTGCCGGTAAACTCTGGATTTGGTTATGGGACAGGTCCAGATATAGCAGATTGTGAAGCTTGGCAATGTCTGAAGGAATACAGGACAGGGAATTGTCACTCAGATGCAAAGCTGTCAAGTGAGTTAGTGACCACAAAGATGAGCTTAAGCTTCTTACTTTTCCTGCAAGACAGACAAAAAGAGGAAAGGATTAAAGAGTGGTCTCCAAAATTTGGCTCATGTATTAAATAAAATTCAGGTGTTTCAATTAGGTACTTAAATTACTTTTAAAAAAAGTTTGAGAAAGCTTAACAAGGAAAATTTTAATCTATTTTAGAACAATTTACTGCATGCACTGAACAATTTAATTAGCAGAAGGAAACTAAAATTTAAACTTTTAAAGTGAAGTCTCAATACTTGAAAGCACCTTTATTTTAAGAGCACACTGCAAAGAATTTATCCTTTATATGACCTCAGATATGATAAACAAAACATCAATAATTCACAGCAATGCTAAAATGCTAAATCTAGAATTTGGATACTATAAAATATAAGTTTATATAAGACAAAATCAAATACTAATGCCTGAAAAACTGTTCATTCTATACACCAGAAAATAGGAATTCTGTCCCCCAAAGGAAGCAAAGGTATTCTCAGATTAGTTGAGATTAGAGTCAAATTACTCAGTGATAACCGCCTCATATAAAAAACATCTGTGTCATGTGGGGCCTTCTTAGGCAGTAAAGCTGGATGTGGTGCTGTGAACCTGTAATTCTAGCACTGGAGAGTCAAAGGCAAGCGGATCACTGGGAGTTCCAGGCTGGCCTGGTCTACACAGTGATATCTTGTCTCAAAAGACAAAACATACAAGAGAGAAGAAAATCTATACTGCTAATGCACAAGTGAAAATATCTACCCAAAGAGAACATATCCAAATTAACAACATCAGAAATGAAAAGGGGGACATAACAACAGACACGGAGGAAATCCAGAGAATCATTAGGTCCTATTTCAAAAACCTGTATTCCACAAAATTGGAAAATTTAAAGGAAATGGACAACTTTCTGGATAAATATCAATTGCCAAAATTAAATCAAAACCAGATAAGAAAATTAAAAGACCTATAACTGCTGAAGAAATAGAAACAGTCATCAAAAGTCTCCCAACTAAAGGAAGCCCAGGACCAGATGGTTTCAGAGCAGAATTCTACAAGATTTTCAAAGAACTAATACCAATACTTCTCAAATGGTTCCACACAATAGAAACAGAGGGAACATTGCCAAACTCTTTTTATGAGACTGTAATTACCCTCATATCCAAACCACATAAAGACATTACTAAGAAAGAGAATTACAGACCAATCTCACTCATGAACATTGCTGCAAAAATACTCAATAAAATATTGGCAAATCGAATCCAAGAATACAACAAAAAAATCATCCACCATGATAAAGTCGGCTTCATCCCAGAGATGCATGGATGGTTCAACATACAAAAATTTGTCAATGTAATCCATCATATAAACAAACTAAAAAATAAAATCACATTATCATCTCATTAGATGCTGAAAAAGCCTTTGACAAAATACACCATCCCTTTATAATAAAGGTCTTGGAGAAAGGAGGGATACAAGGAACATACCTAAACATAATAAAGACAATATATAGCAAGTCAACAGCCAATATCAAACTAAATGGAGAGAAATTCAAAGCTATCCCATTGAAATAAGAAACAAGACAAGGTGGTCCACTCTCTCCATATCTATTCAATATAGTTCTTGAGGTTCTAGCCAGTGTAATAAGACAACAAAAGGAGATCAAGGGGATACAAATCAGAAAAAAAGAAGTCAAACTCTCACTATTTGCTGATAATGATAGTTTACATAAATGACCCCAAAAATTCTACCGAGGAACATCTACAACAAATACACACTTTCAGTAATGTAGCAGGATACAAGATTAACTCAAAAAAAAAAAATCAGTAGCCCTCCTTTACACAGATGATAAACAGGCTGAGAAAGAAATCAGAGAAACATCACCCTTCACAATAGCTACAAATAGCACAAAATATTTCAGAGTAACTCTAACCAAACAAGCGGAAGACCTGTATGACAAGAACTTTAAATCTTTGAAGAAAGAAATTGAAAAGAACACCAGAAAATAGAAAGATCTCCCATGCCCTTGGGTAGGTAGAATATAGTAAAAATGGCAATCTTACCAAAAGCAATCTACAGATTCAATGCAATGCCCATCAACAGTCCAGCAAAATTCTTCACAGACCTCGAAAGAACAGTATTCAACTTCATATGTAAGGGCAAAAAACCCAGGATAGGCAAAATAATTTTGTACAGTAAAAGAACCACTGGGGGCATCACCATCCCTGTCTTCAAACTCTACTACAGAGCTACAATACTGAAAACAGTCTAGTATTGGCATAAAAACAGACAGGAGGACCAGTGGAACCGAATCAAAGATCCAGATATTAATCCACACACTTATGAACACCTGATTTTTGAAAAAGCAAAAAATATAAAATGGAAAAAAGAAAGCATATTCAACCAATGGTGCTGGCATAACTGGATATCAACATGCAGAAGAAAGTAGACCCATCTCTATCACCATGCACAAAACTCAAGCCCAAATGAATCAAAGACCTCAACATAAAGTCAACCACACTGAACCTCAAAAAAGAAAAAGTATGAAGTAGAGTTAAACACATTGGCACAGGAGACCACTTCCTAAATAAAACCCCAGTAGCACAGACCCTGAGAGAAACAATTAATAAATGGGACCTCCTGAAACTGAAAAGCTTCTGTAAAGCAAAGGACACACTCAACAAGACAAAACGACAGCCTACAGAATGGGAAAAGATCTTCACCAACCCCACATCAGACAGAGGTCTGATTTCCAAAATATACAAAGAACTCAAGAAATTGGTCATCAAAAGAACAAATAATCCAGTTTAAACCCCTCCCCCCGACAAAACCCAGGATACAGACCTAAACAGAGAACTCTCAACAGAGGAATCTAAAATGGCTGAAAGAAACTTAAAGAAATGTTCAACATCCTTAGCCATCAGAGAAATGCAAATAAAAACAACTCTGAGATTCCATCTTATACCTGTAAGAATGGTCAAGATCAAAAACACTGATGACAACTTATGCTGGAGAGGTTGTGGGGTAAAGGAAACACTCCTGCATTGCTGGTAAGAGTGCTATCTGGTGTAGGAGTTTCTTCTGTTTGTGTGTTGCTTTCATTGGATAATGAATAAAGAAACTGCCTTGGCCTAGTTGATAGGACAGAACTTAGATTGGCGGAGTAGACAGAACTGAATGCTAAGAAGAAGAACAGAGTGAGAGAGACACCATGAATCTCCTGTTTGAGACGGACGCTTGTTAGAATCTTGCCAGCAAGCCAGTCACATGGCAATACACAGATTAATATAAATGGGTTAAATTAAAATATAACAATTAGCCAATAAGAAGTTAGAGCTAATGGACCAGGCAGTGTTTAAATGAATACAGTTTCTGTGTGATTATTTCAGGTGTAAGCTAGCCGGGCAGCCAGGACGAAAAGCAGCCCACTCCTCCTGTTACAGCTAACTGGTACAGTCCCTTTGGATATCAGTATGGCGATTTCTCAGAAAATTAGGAAATAACCTTCCTCAAGACCCAGCAATACCACTTTTGGGTCTATATCCAAAGGATGATCAAACATACCAAAACAACATGTGCTTAACTATGTTCATAGCAGCATTATTTGCCATAGCCAGAACCTGTAGGCCCATATTTCTAAATGTAGTGACAGCCAAGTTCTCCGGCCATGTTTAGTATCTGGAGCAGTCATGTAACCTTCCAGACAGGCTGTCGCTACCCTAACAAAAACTCAGAATTCTTTTGTAATTATGTAGGTTGCCTGAGAAGAGGTATTAATTCCAAGCTAGTGACAGAGCTGTGGAAGTGACTGTAGTCCTGCTACCCCAGAAACAGAATGTTAATGAAGCTCCACCTTAGTTTACCTTGGGGGTAAAAAAGGTGTTTGGATAATAAACGCAGGTGATCTTCAGGATTTGAATGAGCCTGAGACTTCCTTCCGAAATTGCTGTGTGAACTGTGTCTCAACTATTCCCGTGCCTCCATGCCGGTCCAGAGAGGGAAAAATAGTTTATGTTGGGGCATTGGACCCCCGACAAGAACATGGAAACAATCTAAATTCCCCTCGACCGAAGAATGGATAAGAAAAATGTGGTACATTTACACAATGGAGTACTACATAGCAAATAATAATAATAATAATAATGACACCTTGAGATTTGTATCTTGAGCTTTGCAGGCAAATGGATGGAGCTAGAAAGCATCATATTGAGTGAGGTAACCCAGACACAGAAAGACAAACATCATATGTACTCATTCATAAGTGGCTTTCAGACATAAAGCAAAGAAAACCAGCCTATAATTCACAATCCTAGAAAACCCAAACAATAATGAGGACCCTAAGAGAGACATACATGGATCTAATATACATGGGAAGTAGAAAAAGACAAGATCTTCTGAGTAAACTTGGAGCATGGGGACCATGGGAGAGGGTAGAAGAAGAGGGGAGAAGAAGGGAGGGGAGCAGAGAAAAATATATAACTCAATAAAATCAATAAAAAAATTAAAAAAGAACATGCAATTAAAGTTTGTGTACAATATAGAATAAATTTGTAATTTTTGAGAAATTGAAAAAAAGAAAATGTCTGCCCAGAAACATTTCAGATACTAAGTCAAGCAACATACATTGTACTCGTTACTAAGAATCCAGTCTTTCAATGCAGTAGTATTAAACCTAAACAAGTATTTCTTGATTAAGAGGTCAATAGTTTCTACAATCCATAAGAACTTTCTTCATAATCTCCTTAATGTTTCAGGCCTAATCTGAGAGAGAATGAAACAGACAGATGTATTGGAACTACACCAACCTTTGAGAACTGATTACAGTCTAATGGTTGAAAAAGCAACCTTGAGACCTTTACTTCTAATCAAGATAGGGCAATAAAACCTCAATTTGTTATTCTACTGGAAACAAATGTATCAGACACCAACCAAGGTAGTTGAGTTACTGAGGAGGAATAGGAAACAAACAGGTGGTTTTCATAGTTATCTCAGTGTACTTCCTGGGTAGTATTTGCAAAAAAACAGGGCGGGGGCAATCAGAGAGCAGAGCAATCTCCTGAGCTCTGGAGACAAGAGCACTGACACTTTGGTGGTTAGAATTCAAGGAACAGTACAGAGAAACAAACTCTTCGGTGGATATGAAGACAGGTAGATATGAAGACGGTTACCCTTAAGCACTGAATGTGAAAAACTGCCTGAACCAGAGGAGGAAACACCCAAAGGGCCAAGGTCACACTGTTCCCAGCTGCTGATGGTAGACCAAAATCCTTCCAGCTCAGTAGGACCAAAATCCAACTCCAGACTATTGACTGCTCTGGTTTTGTCTAGAAAACCTTAAGATCAAGCCTCAACAGTCTAACTGCTTTCCAGTAACTTCTCTGCACCCCATAATATTACCCAAGGTTAGTTGGAGGAATACCCAAAAATTGCATCACCCAACAAAGAAAAGCCTCAATTTCTGGCACCAATGTAAAAATTACCAAGCATATAAACAAACAGGAAAGTAAAAACTATGAAGAGAAAAATCAATCAAAACTTTAAAAAGTAACAATGAGATGACTAACATCAAGATTTAGAATGGGCAGGTGGATAAGATGAGAGTAACAGCATATTAGACACTGAAGAAAATTACTTGTGGAGGCTGAAAAAAAACGCATGGCCATTTCCACCTTGTCTGACAGTCAGAGTTTAGAGATTTGATAAGCATAGTTGCCTGCCCTAACTCGGGAGGTGATTGCTTGGTTCTTTGAAATTAAAATAGCTCCTTCTAGTAAGTCCAGGCCATTATGACAGATGGTAGGCTATGCAAATGTACTTCTGCTCCTTTAGTAATTAGGAGGTCACCTAGGGAGAGGTGTCTTCAGAATACTTGACCTAGAGCACCTTTGCCACCTAGACAACAAAATGCTAATGATTTGATGTCTTAGAGTGATAAAGCCATTGACTGTGTGAGTTAGTCTTTTGTATCATGTAAATAAAGTCTTTTGTTGCCTTGGGCACAGGCAAGCATATGGTTATATGCAAATACAAATTCTGTAAGTAAAAAAAAACACAAACAAACAAAAAACCAGATCTTTACTGCATACCATATACAAAACTCAAAAGCATGCATAATTTGAGATGTAGCTCAGTGATTCGGTATATGTGTTAAGCCGTGTGTTTAATCCCTGGTGTGTGAGGGAAATACACATAACTGAAAGTCAACATGGTCATGGATTACACAATGACACTGTAACAGCAAAAACAAAACAATAAATAAAGTCGGGCGGTGGTGGTGCACCCATTTAATTCCAGCACTCGGAAGGCAGTGGCAAGCAGATCATTGAGAGTTCGAGGCCAGCCTGTTCTACAAGAGCTGGCTCCATAGCTACTGAGAAATCCTGTCTCGAAAAATCAAATAAATAAGCAAGCAACCCATGATTCATTAAAAATAAATATTTTGAAGTCGGGGTAGTGGTAGTATATGCTGTTAGTTCCATCACTCAGAAAGAAGAAGTGGCTCTGTGAGTTCAAGGCCAGCCTGGTCTACAGAGTGAGTTCTAGAACAGACGGTTACAGAGAAAAACCTTATCAGGAAACACAAAAGAAAATAATTTTTTTTCTGTGCTTTAAAGAACAACATTAGAAAAGTAAAACACATAGAAAAGAAGAATATTTGCAAATCATAAATCTGCTAAGTCATTTATATCCTTAAAACTCAAGAGAGGCTGGAGAACTGGCTCAATGGGTAAAAGCACTTAGGCAAGTATAAGGGCCTGAGTTCCAATTCCCAGAATTTACATTAAATACCAGACAGTGTGAACATCTATAATCCCAGAGTCCTCAGGGAGATGGGAGGCAGAGAAAAGAGAATCCAGAGAAGCGCTTAGAAACTTGTAGTCCTGGCAGCAGATGCAGAAAACAAACAAAAACCAGAGACCCTGTCTCACACAAGGTTGAATGGTGGGTACACCAAGGTTGTCTTGACTTCCATACAGCAGAGCAGCACTGTGTATCTGTATTTACATACAAATGAATGCACACTCGTGCACACACAATTTTAAAAAATAAAGAAAAAATCTGAGTACAACTAGAGTAGTAGTTTGCCTTTAATCCCCAGCACTTGGGAGGTGGAGGCAAAAAGCTCACAAACCTGACACCATCTTGGGCTACATACACAGTGAGATCTCAAAAACACTCAAAGAAAAAAAGTGTAATACATATTTCTCCAAAAAAATACACAAAGAGCCAACAACCACATGAAAAGGTACTTAACATCATTATTTATGAGGGAAATGGAAATGTAGTCCACCTAAATCAAAACGATGAACTACTTCAAACCCACTTGGATCAATATTCTCAGAGGCAATAAGCAGAGAAACTCAAACCTTATTCATGTGCTCCTAGTGAAAACATAAAATGGCCCAGGCACTTATCAGCATGACAGTTCCTTAAAAAGTTCAATATGGAATTAATATACGAGCAGGCAGGTAACACTTCAGTATATTATCATATATCCACATAAATGACCACAGAAGGCCGGGCGGTGGTGGCGCACACCTTTAATCCCAGCACTCAGGAGGTGGAGGCAGGAGGATCTCTGTGAGTTCAAGGTCAGCCTGGTCTACAGAGCAACTTCCAGGACAGGTTCCAAAGCTACACAAAGAAATACTGTCTCAAAAAACAAAACAAACAAACAACAACAAAAAAAACAATTAGAGAAGAATGTTTTAAGACTCAAAACTGCAAACAATCCAGATAACTGACTTGATAAATACTTGTTAAGGGAAAGAGCTGATGATGAAATATCATCTATCATATGAATTCCCTTACACCAATGTCCAGACAGTAAAAACCCACCAAGAGGGAAGAGTAACACTTCTTGGAAAAGATACTGAGGGGAAATGGAGAAAAGGAAAAAAAAAAAAAGAAAAAAAACCCAAAAAAACGGATGCTAGTAAATACAGCATTCTCAAACTGAGATAAACATTGCACAAATCTATAACTGAGAACCAAAGTAAACCCTCCCTTCCTGCAGGTTGCATTTGTCAGGTATTTTGAACTAGCAATGAGACATGTAATTAATACACCCACAGACACAAAAAGTTCAGTAAATTCAAACATGGAGACTAGCAAGAAGGGGAAGTTGGGAAGGAAGGAGAGACAGAAGGGAGAATATGAATGAAAATGCCTTCATGGAAGTCCTTCACTACGGAAAGTGAATCTATATCACTGATAATAAATGAGAGTTAATTATCAAGATTTCTCTAGCCAGATAAATTATTTCTAACAACAAAAAAAATGCAGAAAAAGAAAACTATACGAACACACACAGTAACCAAAATAAATAAAATATTTTATATATTATTATTTATATTATTATGTATGGCTTAAAATAAATAAGACAAAAATGTAACAGGCAGCCATATGGGGAAAATTACATTTTATAAACAACAAAGATAAAATGTCAGTAGATGTCTAGTTATAAAAAATGACTGGAGCACAGTCTTTAATGTTCTAGGGGAAAGATCCTGCCAATGCAGTGTAAAAAAAAATTTCCAAATGAAGGCAAGTTTTTCGTTAGAGGGAAACTGAAAGAATTTATTGACAGTAGCTGTATAAGGTAGAAAAATTTTTAGGCAGTATAAAAACAGTTTTACCAGATGGAAATTTATTAGAAATACAAGCTATACAGCTCTACTTCTGAGATTTTCAGATTTGGAATTATTGGCATATAGATATTACCAATGAAATTCCTAATCTAATAATCTGAAATGTTCCAAAATCTGAGATTTTAAAACATGGATATTAAGTATTAGATATCAGGTTGTTCAGATTAGGAATGTTCATATCTGTAGTAAATACAACATACAAACTTTTAAAAATATTTTAAATTTCTCTATAAAACAATTGACTAGCTGGGCAGTGTTCAATTGGAAGCGTGTCTCCCAGCCCCTGGCCTGGGAGCTGCATTGCTCTGGACTCCAAATCCCAGCATGCCAGGTCCTGACTCCTCCCTGGGGGGGGGGTCAGGATTACTCCCACGGGGTATTTAAGTGAGCTCCCAGAGGAGAAACACGTGGTTTTCGGGTCTGCATGGGCTCCCTACTGTCCTGTCTCCCCTCCACGCACTTGGCCACCCGAGAGCGTCATTCTTAATAAAACGATGGGCATTTTGATTTGACCTAATTGGATTTCTTGAGCCGGTGGAGCTGCCCTTTTCTTATAATTTTTAGTTATTTTACTTATTTACTTATTTTCTTATAATTTTTACTTATCAGGCAGTAGTGGCACACTTGGGAGGCAGAGGCAGGTAGATCTCTGTCAATTCGAGGTCAGCCTGATCTACAAAAAAGTTTCAGGACAGCTGGAGCTGTTACACAGAGAAAACCTGTCTCAAAAACCTAAAACCAAAAAAACAAACAAAAACAATTGACTAATGCCCACAATACTGTCATTTGAGAGGTGAAGGCAGAAGGATTAGGCACAAGTGTTAGTGTATTAAGTTCAAGGCCAGTCTGGCTATATAACACTATCTCAAAACGAACAAACATGGACTATTTTAAAGTAAAACTAACTACGAGATTTAGGACAGATGAATATAACATATGACAAAAGCATAAAGATGAGGAAGTGCAGTGTGACGCTCTAACACAACACAGAAAGTGGCATACGATAATGTACACTAAAATAAGTCAAACATTCATACATCCATTTATTTCAAAAAGAGATAGGAAAACAAAATATAGAACAGAATGGGGTCATTAAAAACTAGTAAGATGGTGGGTTTAAGATTTAACAGTCACACTAAAATGTCTAAATAGACCCCAATAACATGAGCTATTTACCAGTTTTAAATACATAGGGACAAGAGTACAAAAATAATGCAAACACCAGTGAGAAGAAAGCTGGAGTAGCTGTGCTGCTAACAGACAAAGGAACCAAATAACTAAATCCTACCATAATAAAGTCAACTTAATCAGGAATAGACTCCTAGGTATTTATGGAACTTCTAAGAAAGTCGTGAAAACACTTTGGCAAAATCAGGTAGACTGTGAAGAGGAAGAGAAATCCAATCAAGAGATTTCAGAACCCCCTTCTCAATTAACAAGACAAAAACGATATAGAACATGCCACAATTCAACTAACCTAACTTTATTGATTTAAAAGACCACACAACAGCAGCAAAAGACAACTTACATCAAGTGCAGATGGCATGTTTACTAGACAAAACTCCATAAACTCAAGAGATTATAATAAAAAATGTTTTCTGTTAAAATCATGTTGGGATTAAATTTAGAAATAGGTACAGATGCCTAGAAAATGCTAGAAATTACCTCACTGGTCATAAGCAATTAAAAGACTAACTGGAAACTATTCTGTATAGAAAGAAAAGAAACATAAGTTTCAAATCAATGAAGGAATGGATTTGGCTTCTGTATTAATAAATTAGAAAAGAAGAAATTTAATCCAAACTTGAAATACTAAGAGAACAGATTAAACCAATGAACCAACAGCTGGTGCTTTTGACAAGTGAAATACACACACACACACACACACACACACACACACACGCACGCACGCACGCACGCACGCACGCACGCGCACGCACGCACACACACCTCTCTAACCAGAAACAAATATGAATCTAAGGCCAGCACAGACAATAGTGAGACCCTGCCTTCAAAACAAACAAGCAAACAAACAAACAAATCACATTCTGTTAGGGGTAAAGTCCACAAGCCTCTGAGTTCAATCCTGAGCACCATATGGAAAAAAGGAAAGAAATGGGTCATGAAATGAAATCCCAGAAATTTACAGTGCCTTTAACAATCATTTCCAAAACCAGGAAAACCCTTTAGCTGTCCAAGCAGGAACTGGAGGATGTAAGTGCTCCAAACAAGCACTGGAATGCTAACAGTGAGCACTTACACAGCTCTGAATACTAAGTGAATATATATGCATATATATATGATATATAATGTCAGCAGGACATGACATATGTTCAGTTCACATTCTGTTCTCATGAACAGACTGATGTTGTTATAATGGGAACAATTTATGAAAGTTTATAGTCTCTTCTCAACCTCTCTCTCCTGCCATGCCATGCTTTCACCTATTCTCTTTTGATCTCAGCCTTCTCAGTCTCTATAACAATAGTTCTCAGCTTGTGAATTGTGACCCCCTTAGGGGTCAAATGACCCTTTCAGAGTCACCTGAGACCACTGAAAAAACTAGGCATTTACATTATGATTCATAACAGGAGCAAAATTATAGTTATGATGTAACAACACAAATAATTTTATGGTTGGGGGTCACCACAACATGAGGAACTGTATTAAAGGGTCACAGGAATAGGAAAGTTGAGAGCCACTGCTCCAGACTCTGACACTATAAAACAACTTTGAACTGTTTATAAATTACCTAGCCTGTGGTATATTTTAAAAGGACTAAGACAATAAAGAACTTAAAAATACTCTTTTCAAAAGAAGTGCAAAATTTAAACAAACACTTCAGCAAAAAGGACAAAGAGATGGCAGATAGTCATACTGAAATATGCTCAACAAGCAATAACTTAAAAGACACAAATTAAAGTCACAATAAGATGGTGTGGGAGGTCCTTCAGTCTATGTGTTACTTTTATTGGTTAATGAATAAAGAAACTGGTTTGGCCTATAGCAAGGTAGAAGGAAGGTGGGTCAGAGAGAAGCCATGTATCCGGCCAGAGACACACTGGGAACTTTAGCTGGTAAGCCACAGCCACGTAGTGATACTCAGATTACCAGAAATGTGTTAAATTAATATGTAAGAGTTAGGGGCTGGAGAGATGGCTCAGAGGTTGAGAGCATTGCCTGCTCTTCCAAAGGTCCTGAGTTCAATTCCCAGCAACCACATGGTGGCTCACAACCATCTGTAATGGGGTCTGGTGCCCTCTTCTGGCCTGCAGGCATACACACAGACAGAATATTGTATACATAATAAATAAATAAATATAAAAAAATATGTAAGAGTTAAGCCAGTAAGAAGCTAAAGTTAATGGGCCAACTGTATTTAATTAATACAGTTTCTGTGTGATTATTTTGGGGCTAAGCGGCCGGGAACAAATCAGCAGCCTCCTTACTACAATAAGATAGCATTACATGTAAGGACAGCTGAGTCTAAAACACTCACTATATGCCACTGTGCTAATGGTGCTGATCAGACATCTAGTAAAACGAAACTAAATGGAAAGGAAAGGAAAAAGGAAAGGAAAGAAAAGGAAAGGGAGGAAGGAAGGAAAAAAGGAAACAAACCTGTTTCTAAACAGTCTCAAGAGTTTCATAAGTTTAAAAATACACTGCCATTTGACCACAGATATTTAACCCAGAGAAATAAAAGCTATGCCAACACCAACAGGACCATTTGCAGTGGCCTAATTTGTAATGATGAAACACTATAAATAGCCCCTCTACATTCAACAGGTTAATGGATAAACAAATGCTGCCATATTGTGCAATAGAAGAGGGCACCAGACCCCATTACAGATGGTTGTGAGCCACCATGTGGTTGCTGGGAATTGAACTCAGGACCTTTGGAAGAGCAGGCAATGCTCTCAACCTCTGAGCCATCTCTCCAGCCCCTAACTCTTACATATTAATTTAACACATTTCTGGTAATCTGAGTATCACTACGTGGCTGTGGCTTACCAGCTAAAGTTCCCAGTGTGTCTCTGGCCGGATACTACTCCATTTAAAAAAAAAAAAAAGAAGGAAAACCAACACAAACGAACCTCAAATTAAGTATGAGTAAGTAGAGAAAGAACAAGTCAAAACAAAAAGAACACACTGGAGATGAGGATGCACCTCAGTTGGCAGAGTGCTTGCTGGGCATACATGCAGTCCTGGGTTTGATTACCAGTGCTAACATATACCAGGTATATAGTATGTATGCATGTGGCTGGTCCCAGAATGAAGGACACAGGGACAGAAAGATAAAAACATTTAAAGTCATCTTTGACTGCATATCAAGCTCAAGAACAGCCGAGGCTACAAGAAAACCTGTCTACCAGAAAAATAAAACAACAAAAACCATCTTGGTGCCATTTACATAAATTCTATAAAACACAAATCTAGTACAGAAATGAGGGAAGAGATACAGAAATGGCAGAGAAACGAAGGATCACAGATTCTCAGGAATGATGGATACACTAAAAAGCATACCTACAGGTCAGAAGACTTCACATTATTACAATATATATACATGCTGATTTTAAAAACTTATTTTTAATTATGTATATGTGAGTGGGTCTCAGTGCTGTGTAGGCATGCAATCCTAAGGAGTTGCAGTTACAGTTATTTTTGAACCACCTGATGTGGGTGCTAGGAACTCACTTGGGGTCCTCTGCAAGAGGACATGCAAGAGCAGTATGTCACCAAGCCATTTCTCCAGTCCAGCGCCCCCACCCCATGCATGCCAATTTCTGCATGTGAATTGCACTTTGGTAAAACTATGACCCTTGATCCAAGAACATTTCTCTAATTAAGTGGAAAATGTACTCCTTAAACCTCAGCCTGTCTTAAGCTACTAAGTCGGTTAAGAGCCACATTCAACTAAGTGACTTCATTCTAAAGTTCCCAGAATATTTTATTGCTAAATATCAGGAGACAGAAAGAATTATTGTTCCCTGAAATCAGACAGGGTGATTAGCAAACTACTAAGAGACTATGTGCATAATTAATGAACCTACCAAGAAATCCAAATAACTAAACTATACATTTATAAAGATTCTGGAAAAAATAAACACCTGACATTCTAGAAGAAACAAGAATTACAGTTGATCTTTACTGTTTTCCTAGTTTAGTACTGCTTTGATTCCCCCACAAACACTAAGTCAGTCATTCAGATATGTGAGAAGCAGACAAGAAGTTCAGTAATGCACACATTCACAGCAGTTCAGTAAGGTCTGCCTGCAAACAATTCTAAAGGACTAGGCATAGTGAACCTATCAAGAAATCAAAGCGCTTTAACTAACCCACAGATCTACTAAGATTTAGAAAGAAAAAAAAAAAGAAAAAGTTCATAGCATTGACAAAGAACATTCCTGTTAGTATATAGAATGCATATATTAACCAAATGTATCTTTGCGCATATAATAATCAAATAAAGTAGGACCTTATTTATCACACAAACAAAAAGGTAAACTAACTAGTAGATATAAGTATGTAAAACTGATAGAGAAAACATAAGAAAATCATCATAACAATCTTAATTTATATATGATCATAACAAAAAAATCTCCAGGATGATACTGTTCATTGTAAATTAAAAAAAAACAACTTCAAAATATCACATGTCAAAACTACAAATGCATATAACCTTTGACTATAGATATCAGGAACAATATAAAATAGCCTATTGTTGCCAGGTGGCAATGGCGCGTAGCTTTAATCCCAGCACTCGGGAAGCAGATGCAGGCAGATATCTGTGAGTTTGAGGCCAGTCTGGTCTATAGAGTGATTTCTAGGACAGCAGGGCTATGCAGAGAAACCCAGTCTCAAAAAACACAAAAATCTCTTCTTGTTCCTTTCCAGTCTCTGCCTTGGACCCTGTAGCCTCTGAGATGTTGATCCCGAAGAAGAACTGGTTTGCCATCTATGAACTCCTTTTTAAGGAAGAAGTGATATTTGCCAAGAAAGACGTACATATGCCCAATCTTCAAGTAATGAAGGCTACAAAGTCTCTCAAGTCTAAAGGCTATGTGAAAAAGCAGTTTGCCTGGAGACACTTCTACAGCTACCTTATGAACAAGGGTATCCAATATCTCTGAAATTACCTCCACCTACATCCGGTGATCATGCCTGCCACCCTGCCCTGCCCTGTAGCCTAAAACTGGCAGGCCTCAGCCTAGGGGTCTAGAGGGTGAGTGAACTGCAGAATTCACAGAAAGAATGCTGTGTGTCCTCTGGGGCTGACAAAGAAAGCTGAGGCTGGGACTGTTTCAGCAGCTGAATTCCAGTTTAGAGGAGGCTTTGGCTGTGGACATGGCCAGCCACCTCAGTGAAGCTGGAGACTGTGATGTGTTGAATAAACTTTAAAGAAAAATGTGAAAGAAAAACCCAGTCAAAATACAATGTTAAGTATCTACAGATATATAATTTTAATTAAAAAAGAGGCATGGAATAACTTGTTTATGTGTTTGCACAAAGCAACTCTAGAGGGATGCAAAGAAACATGCAGAGAGAAATAATGGAAAACAGACCTTTGCTGTTCACTTTTTTGTTGTAAAGATTTATTTATTTATTAAGTATACAGTGTTCTGACTGCATGTATTCCTGCAGGCCAGATGAGGGCACCAGATCTCATTACAGATGGTTGTGAGCCACCATGTAGGTGTTGGGAATTGAACTCAGGACCTCCAGAAGAAAAGCCAGTGCTCTTAGCCTCTGAGCCATCTCTCCAGCCCTGCTGTGCACTTTTTAAAATTTAACAAAAGTTTTTTATTGATTCTTTGGGAATTTCATATCATGTACCCCAATCCCACTTATTTCCCAATGCCTCCATGTCTACCTCCACCCCTGTAGCACCCCCCCCGAAAAACAAAAACAAAACCCACAAAACTTTGCTCCTTCTTTCCTCCCATCCTATCACATATTCATCTGTTGTAGTGGCATTGGGAGCTGTAATGTTTCACACAGTACCATTTTATCCAAAAAGCTTTACTTGCAAATGTTCTTGCAGTGAGTTATTGGCCTTGTTCTTCAAAGGTTCTGGATTAAACACTATCAATACCTCACCCAAACTCCTCTCAGGTATCCTGCTGTCATGGAGATCCTGTAGCTATGGTTCCAGAGGACCAGTCCCTTCATGCACTCTAGCAGGTCATACATGGGGTAGATGTTGGGGTAGGCCAACTTAAAACCCTGGATGTGGGCCTGAGTGGTAGCTGAGTTGGTCAACGGGCCTCTACCAGGACTGCCCCTTGCCAAAGTGAGGGGCAGGGCCAACTGTTCCATGCCTGAATCACTTTGGCAGCAGGCTAGGGGTGGAACTAGCTCTCCTGTGATCACACCTCTCCTGCACCCATGCCATACAGGCCAATTCTCACAAGGCCAGTGAGGGGCAGGGCTGGCTATCTGGCCTCACTGTGCTCTTTTTGAAAAATATTTTTTGTGTTTCCCTTCCCTAAAGTTCCCTCATCTCAGTTCTATTTGGCTTATATCACCATCTCAGAAGCTTTCCTTAATCATGCCAAGCTAGTAAAACCTTCTCAAAGATAACACTTCAAGCATTTGTGTCTCTATCACAGTTTCATAACTATCATGTCAGGAACTCCTACAGTTTGTAAAGTTCTGGAAATCTTTATATTTAATTGCCTACTTATCAGTTCAGAAAGAAATGAATGAATGGCATATAAATAATTTCTAACAAGTGAGTGACGATTTAAAACTACCACTCAGCATTTGCTGTCTCTACTTGGAGTTTCTTCCTCCCCCACTTTAGCCTGACCTACTCTTAATTTCTATAAAACAAGCATTGGTGAGAGAGCAGACTAAGCTGAAAACATAATAAAAGCTACCTGATCCTCAAGTTATACTTATCAAAAGAGCTTCATATAATATTTTTAAAAAATCATAAGTTATTGATTCAATATTTTAGTCACAGTCTGTTATTCTTCACAGAAAAGTAAATCTGAATAAAGCTTTCTCAATAAACTCAAATGTTACAGTGTCACAGATAAAAACTAATGTGTGGCCTAAAAGCAAAGCATCTGCTTCAAAAATCTTTCAGTAAGTGCCACTAAGTTCAGAGCCAAGCCTTTATCTCCTGGAAGTTCACTGCATATACTTCTGGTTAGTACACTTCCTCCTGCCCTACACTGGTATATCTCAAAAAGGCCTGGAACAAACACAGCTGAACACTACAGGTGCACCTCAAAAGTAGGTAATCACAGCTTACCCCCCACCATTAAAATGGGTACAGAAGAGATATGAAAGTTGGCATCTTCAGGCAGAATTTTTTTTTATACACATCTAATTTAAGATTCCTGTAACAAGAGTTTGTAGTGGGCAAAAAGTACCACCCCCAGTCAAGAAGCTATTGGCATTTGATTGCTGCTACGTAAGGGAAAAGTCAGTTTTCTTCCATGGAGTGACGCTTGAAATATTAACCACACTCCAGGGCATACCTGACATTCAGAAGTAATTGGCCAATACAAACTGGACTCCATGTCTTTTATTTGTTTGTTTGCTAAGAGAAAGAAAGAGAACATGAAGTTGGACAGGTAGGGAGGTAGGAAAAGATCTGGGAGGAGTTGGGTTAGAGAGTGAATAGGATCAAGATGTATTATATGAAATTTAAAAATAAATAAAACTAAATTTAAAGCACCTGTTTGTTCAACAACACTGCTGTTGGCCAACTGTTGTGCTGGAGAAAACAAAGGCAGCAGAGATATGACAGGAAACCTGGAGAGAGGGACGCATAGACAGGTTATGAAGGGGGATACTCTCCAAGAGTACCAGTTCCAGAATCACTAACAGCAGCTGAGAAGTAAACTAGAAGCAGATGCTGAGGCCAAACAGAATCTAAGCTATCTTATACAGTCCAGATACTTATCCTCCGAAACCCTGAGGAAGAGCCTGTGAAACCAAAATTCCAGCTGGGAGCTATAAATGGAAGACGGATGATCCAACAACAGGCACAGATGCTCACAACCAGTGAAATCTGGCTCAAGGCAGATCAGTCCCTGATTAGATTAAGGTTACCCACCCCCTCCATAATTAGCTGAAAAATAAACAAGTGGATTTACTCCTAAAGAAAAAAAGGTCATGAAATTTCCATTTCTAGCAACTATCAAAGGACTGAAAACCGCAAGAAAAACAATAGACTAAAACCTCCAAGAGGCTTAGAAGGAAGGGAACATTTCAGATGGTGGGCACTAGACAGCACGGCAGCAGTTAAAGGTGGGAAACAAAGTCAGCTCAAATAACTGTTTCGGCCTTCTGCCCAGTGTCCTGAAAATATGCAACAGGACAGAACCCCAGCAGAGTCTGATGGTCTATTTAAGTTGAGATGAAGCTGGAGTCTGGAGAGGTCAAGGCAGGTGACATTCACAGAATGGAGTGCTAAATAGAGAGCTACATAAGATGTGAAGAAAGTCCTCCATGAGTTTTCATGTACGAAATAACCCTGACATGAAGAGGAAAGCAGAGAGAAACTGATAAGAACAGAGAAAGCAATCCTTGGGATCTCAAAGATCAGAACAATTTGATTTTCCAACAGCCAGAATGGAAAACCTTTTAACCAGAGAATACTTAGGAAAGTACTACTTAAAAGCAAGTTTCAAGGAAATCAAACAGTTTCCAAGATATTTAACTCCATCTCAGAACAAAGCTCAAAAGTATTTCTAAGAATAAAAAATTATCCAGAACTCAAGAAGTAAACCTCCGTACTTTCTATATTCAAACAAAAATTATAAAAGCATGCAAACAGGAAGAAACAAAATGACTTTAACCAACCTCAAACAGACAGAAACAGTACCAAAGATAATAAAAAGATAATAAAGTTATATTTGATATATGCTTTAAAAAAAGACAGAAAGAGGAAAGGAAAGGAAAACAAATTCCCATAACCTCTAGTGATAAAAATATTAGACGACACTGAAATAAAATTAATGAAATTAAGGGTATAGCAATGAAAACTAGTTTAAAATTAAAAAAAAATAAAATAAAGGTAACAGTATATTAAGCCTAACCAATCTAAAAGACAATTTAAGTAATCTAAAATGCAACTAACCATACACTCCTAAAGGGACAGGGGAGGAAAGCAGAACAAAATTATCTGACAATGTAAATTGTAAACCCACAGATCTAAGAAGTTTGACAAAATCTAATCACCAAAGAAAGTGTGTATGTGTGGGGAACACTACAAAAAGACATCATAATCATGGTACTTAAAACCAATGACAAACTCTTAAAATTGCTTCATAAAATGGACATACATAACAGAAGCAATGACAGAAATGATTGTAGACTTAAGAAAAACAAGAGACAAAGGTGAGCCTTAATGAAGAATACAATCCATTAACTAAAAATTCTTCCTCCAGCAAAAAAATGTTTCAAAATAGCAAAACACAATGACCCAGAATCTGAAAGAAAAAAAAAAACCTATCACTAGACTTTCATTACAAGTATTTCAGTTAGAAGGAGAAAAGAAACAGAAATTTGTCTTTATAAAACTGAAGAACACTAGAAAATCTAGGTGGGCAAAAACAACTTATTATTTCTCATGTAATGGAACTACCAACATACAGTGAGGCTTAGAACTAGAATTACAAGAATAAAATTTAAAAATCATAAAGGAAGACTTAAAGTCAGTCTGTTTGATATGTCAGCAATGAATAAATGGAATTCAAAGTAAAAACACCACCATTTACATGTGCACTATGAAAAAGGAGAGATACAAAATGAGGAAAAGTATGAAATTCCATAAAAAGCTATCAAGTAAGAATGAATAAGTAAAAAGACAGCCCATGTTCATGGCTAGGAAGCCTGAATATTGCCCAAATAGTCAGTTCTTCCCAACTTAATACACAGACTCAATGTAATACCAAAAAACGAAAAGGAAAGAAAAGAAAAACATTTAAATAAAAAAAAAGTCTGCCCTCGATTATCAAGAGAATGAGAAGACAAGCCATAGACTGAAAGAAGCTATTTATAAAAGGGCACATCTGGGAGATGTAGTTCTGTAGAACACACTTAACATGCATGAGGCCCTGGACCTATCTCCAAAGTGAAAACATAAGAGTGGGAAAGACATCTGATTAAAGACTTGTATTAGTTCTTGTTGATGACAAAGCATTATAAGGGAAGAATGGGCTTGTTCTGGCTCATTGTTCTACCCAATGGCTCTCAACCTCCCTAATGCTATGAACCTTTAATACAGTTCTTCATGTTGTGGTGATCCAGCCATAAAATTTGTTGCAGGAGGCCGCTTGCTTGTTTCCCAGCTGCCCAGATCCCAAAATAACCACACAGAAACTGTATTAATTAAATCACTGCTTGGCCCACTAGCTCCAGTTTCTTATCAGCTAACTCTTACATCTTAATTTAACCTATTTCTACTAATCTTTGTATTGCCACGTGGCTGTGACTTACCAGGTAAAGTTCCATCTGGCGTCTGTCTCTGGTGGGACTACTGACAAACTGCCAATATAGGCAAAATTGTCTGAAATTTTCTGCTTTATGGAAAAGTCTGCTAGATACTATGGGCATGTGGGCTGAAGATGGATGCCCCAACAATACCGAAAAACTTTGGGTGACTGTCCAGGTAGCGAGATGTCTTTGTCAATTCTAGAGATTTGGAAGTTGCTTACAATTCACTTTCTGTTACTTAGGTAATATTATATCCTTCTGGAGTCTTTGCTATAGTTAAGAATATATAGTTATAATTATAGTTTTCCTTAGTTATGATAAAAGAAAAAGTAGATATGTTTTAACTGTAATTCTTACTTGATACCTGTTTTGTTATCTGTAATTTTACTATATTAAAGTTAAAACCTTCCTTTTTTATTTAAACAGAAAAGGGGAGGTGATGTAGGATTCCCCTCTACAAGCTGTGAATATTATTGGTTAATGAAGAAACTGGCTTGGCCTGATAGGGTAGAGTAGAGGGGGGGGGGCGCCGTGGCGCTAAACTGAATGCTAGGAGAAAGAAGGCGGAGTCAGAGAAGCCATGGAGCTGCTGTTGAAGACAAACATGTTGGAACCTTGCCGGTAGGCCACAAACCTTGTGGTAAAATATAAAATAATGGAAATGGGTTAATTCTAGATGTAAGAGCTAGCTAACAATACGCTTAAGCTATTGGCCAAACAGTATTGCAAAATAATAGTTTCTGTGTGATTATTTCAGGAGTCTGGGCAGCTGGGAACAAGCAAGAGGCCTCCCTACAACAAAAACTGATTTTGTTGCTACTTTTTAACTGTAATTTTGCTACTGTTATGAATCATAATATAAATATTTTTGGAGATAGAGGTTTGTCAAAGTGGTCACAACCCACAACTTGAGAAACACTATTCTAGGGCCTCCATTCCAGCACAGCAGGAAAGACAAGGAAGGTAGAAAGCAGAAAAGGCATGTTGGCAAAGCAAGAAGCCAATACAGCATCAACTTTCAGGAAAATGGAATGAACAGGAAATGGAACCAAGCCAGATGATATAGCCTCAAGGCCCTTCCCCAATGACCCACTTCCTCCAAGACTCCCCCTCCTAAAGCCTACAGAACTCTCACACCATCAGCTAGTGACCAAATATTTAAACACAGCAACCTAAAGGCGGACATTTCACATTTAAACCACAACAGAGCTGTTATTTATGTTATATAGAGATCTATTAAAAGCTAAACAACAAGGAAAAAAGTTATTTAAAATGGTCAAAAGATCTGAACAGATACTTTATCAAAGAAAACATATCAATGACAAGCATATGAAAAGATACTCAATACTACATGTTATTAAGAAACTGAATTTAAAAGGAGATAAACAACATACACCATCACAATGGCGAAACTCAAAGCACTGAGGACAAGAAATCCTAAGGAGACTGTAAAATAGGAATTTTTGTTCACTCTGGTGAAAACACAGTACACAGCTGCATGTCAGAAAACACTTCAGCAGTTTCTTGTAAAAATCAAGCACTCTTAGCATATGAGCTTCTTTGGTCCTTAGCAAAACCCACAGGCAGATGTTTGGAGTAGCAATATGCAAAAATGCCAAAACATGCAAGAACCCATGTTCTTCAGGACATGAGTAAGCAAGAGATGATGGTACTTCCAGATAGTGTGGCATTATTCAGGGCTAAACAGAATGAAACTGAGTCATGAAAGGCATAGGAGTCTCAAAAGGCACATGATTCAGTGAAGAAAGCTGATCTGAAAAGAATACATACTGTATGATTCCAATTATTCCACCTTCACAAAAAAGATGCAACTATTGAGAACAGAAACATGATGCCAGCATGGGAGAATGAATATTCTGAAACAGAATTTCTTGAGAAGAAAAACTATTCTGTGTAATACTATAATGGTGGATCCATGCCTCTATACCAGTGGCTCTCAACCTTCCAAATGCTGCAATCCTTTAAAACAGTTCCTCATGTTGTGGTGACCCCCAACCATACAATTATTTCATTGAGACTTGCTTCTGGCCACCAGCTCCATGCTTCCCTGCGCATGGCTGGCTGGCATCAGGCCCTGACCGAGCAGAGCAGGTCTGTTGAGAGTTGCGGTAGCGCATCTTGCAGCGAGAACTGAGAGTTCTATGCGGCAAGGCAGAGATCCGGAAAAATGAAGAAATGGAGCAGCCCCTGCAGAACTGACAGAAAGACTATCCTTCGGGAGGAGGTTATGGCCACCAGCCTGTTGTAAACAAGAACCAAAGAGGACAGGCTGGTCGACCTGCCCCAACTTTTGATGAGTCATACCCAATAGGCAGACTAATGGTGTGTTGGGTGGAGAGGGAGATGATATGAAAATGTTTATAGAAGAGATGAGAGAAATCAGGAGGAAACTTAAGGAGCTACAGTTGATCCCCGTAGTCTTATGGGGACCTCTCTAATCACCATAAACATCATGATGAATTCTGCTTATGCTTTGACTTTCACCATTTTCTATGAGATCATACTGTGATTCCCAATGGATTCTTTTTCCTTGCATTCTCCTGACATGCTTTTACTGATATGTTTGTGGTGAGTCTTGTGTTGCCAGATTCTAATTGGAGATTGCCTTCCCAGTCAGTGTAAGTTCTGTCAACAGTACAGTGCTGCCCATTTGCAAAGAAAAAACAAAGTAAATAAAGTAACTAAACAGCAAAACAAACAAAAAACAACTGTTTCATTACTTTATAACTCATAATGTAAATATCTGGACTATGACCCCAAAGGGGCCCCCCCACAGGTTGAGAACTACTGCTCTGTACCCACCATTATGCAGAACATCACAGGAGACCCTAACTTTGAATGATGATGTGTCAATTTACTAATTGTAATAAATGTATCACTGATAAAAGATGTTAGCTATGGAAGAAGACTATTATAGGCAGGAATATAGGAACTACAGACTTACATTCAGTTTTGCTGGGAAGTTTTTCAGCAAAAGACAAAGCCTCAAAAACTAAGGTGGAGAACAGCTGAGCAGACACCTACTACCAACCTCTGGCATACATACCTATAAAAAGACAGACAGCTTTCCTTCCTATACAAAATGTTTTACCAGTGTGGTGGTTTGAATGAGAATGACCCCATAGACTCATATTTGAATGTTTAGGGAGTGGCATTCGGAAGTATGGCCTTGATGGAGGAGGAAGGGTCAGTTTTGGGTTTTAAATGCCCAAGCCAGACCCAGTGCCTTTCTCTCTTCCTGCTGCCTGCCAATCTGGATATAGAACTCTCAGGCACCTCTCCAGCACTATGTCTACCTAAGTATAGACTAAACCTCGACTAAATTTTTTCCTTTATAAGAGCTGCTGTGGTCATGGTGTCTCTTCACAGCAATAAAAACCCTAACTACTAGGACAATCAGGCAATAAAAGGTAAACAGAAGAATGTCACTTTTTATAAATATATTTCAGCTAATGAAAAAAATATAGAAAAGAATCCATACTGCAATCCTCAAAGAATTAATGGCTTTGGCCAAGAAACAGCAATAGGAAAGCTTTCGGGTCTTAACATGGCTCCTGAAGGAAAGGTACTGCACCATCTGCATGATGACATCTATGAGAAACCACCTTAAATCTGCATGATGACATCTATGAGATACCACCTTAAATCCTGTCCAAAAGCTTAAATCTCAGGTCTGATCAGACTCTGGACCCATGAGCCCATCTGTAGACAATACTCAAAACAAGCCGGGCGGTAGTGGTGCACGCCTTTAATCCCAGTACTTGGGAGGCAGAGGCAGGTGGATCTCTGTGAGTTTGAGGCCAGCCTGGTCTACAAGAGCTAGTTCCAGGACAGGCTCTAAAAAAACTACAGTGAAACCCTGTCTCGAAAAACAAAAACAACAGAAAATACTCAAAACAAAAAACATACTGAACTCCATTTTGACTATGTAACCTGAAAAATATAGGCTGGGAAAACAAAATGCATGATTGTCAACACATAAACTGCAAGAAAAAGAAAACCTGAAGGAGGAACCTGTAATAAAGATATTAGATAAAGAGAATATAGGAGATATTCTAAATGCTTAAGTAAACATAATTAAAAACTACAAGGATGGACTGGGATTGTATTCTGATATGAGTGTTGGCAAACAAACTGTAGTCCCCTGGAAAAGCAGCACTTACTAGGAACCATGGGGCCATATCTCTGACTTCCTACAGAACTTTTAAATACACAGTCTCTAAGAAACTTATGCCAGCCAGGTGGTGGTAGCGCACGCCTTTAGTCACAGCACTTAGGAGGCAAACACAGACGGATCTCTGCGAGTAGAGATCAGTCTGGCCTACAAAACAAGTTCTAGGACAGTCAAGGCCACACAGAGAAATCCTGTCTCGAAAAAGGGAAAAAAGAAAAAGAGAAAAACTTATGCTAAATCATCTCTATGAAAACAGTCTCAACATTAAGACTTCAATTAGACTGCTTCCATATACAAGCTTACCTCTTACAGACCAAGACAACAAAGTGAACATACTAATAAAAACCCTAAAATCTACAGTCCCTATTCTGAGAGTTCATCATCTTAAGGAAGTGAGAGGAAGAGCATGCGCAAGTAGAAGTAAGTGATGGGCAGTCAATGAGATTTAAATTCTGATTCAAATATGTGTTGTTTTTAATATATTAGTATTAGAAAACATAACTTTCCACTGTATTTTTAATTTCTATACATAAATCCATGTTTCCATGTCTTACCACTTATTTCAAGCTCTGCCCAATGTGATTTCTTTCCATTTGCTGCTTCCTCAGAGGACATAATTGTGTACATCCTCCGCGGGTCAGGGGGCTCGTATTTTTCTTTGGGCATGCCTGTTAAAAAAATGAAAAGAAACCGATCAGTACATACTGAAAAACCAAACAAATAAAACTATCGTTTTTTAAAAAAAACAAACACCTATATTAGGATCGTTCATTAAATACAATTTGTTACCAAAAGGAACTAGGAGTTCCATGTAGAAATGGCAATTTTTTTGGTTGTTTTTTGTTTTTCGAGAGACGGTTTCTCTGTAGTTTTGGAGCCTGTCTTAGAACTAGCTCTTATAGACCAGGATGGCCTTGAACTCACAGAGATACACCTGCCTCTGCCTCCCAAGTACTGGGGTTAAAGGCGTGCACCACCACCACCAAGCTAGAAACAGCGAAACTACCAACAACAAAAAGACAGTTGTAAATACGATACAAGAAATATACATAAATCTAGGGTATCTTTCAGTGCCAAAAAGCAAAATCTAAAGGAACTATTTCACTGATCATAGCGATAATTTAGTAAAAAAAAAATCACAATTATAATAGACTAAAGCACAATCAATAAAATATGAGTACCTCCAAGAAAGAATGCTAAAATAAGAGGATTAACATGATGCTACATGTCCTACAGAAAAGCGTAATGTAGAAGATGAAATAACAGCAGAGATACTACTATAATAACCATCAAAGCAAGAAGAGGGGGAGAAGGACTGGGGAGAGCTTGGGGGAGTGGGAGGGTGAAGATGGAAGAAAGGTGGACATTGGAGAAGGGAATAAGATATCTACATTAAGAGAATCATTTTAGGGTTGGCAAGATACTTGGCCCTGGGGATCCCAGGTGTCCACGGGCATGTCCCCAGCTAGGTATTCAGGCAGCAGAGGAGAGGGTGCC